>JAJJWW010016539.1:0-31320 GCA_023531295.1 Papaver armeniacum | reverse complement strand
TACTTTTTGCTAAGAATGTCGTTGTATTTAAGGTTTTGGAGTCAATGTTGTTTCGGGTTGGTTTGGAAACAATAGTTGAGAAGTAAAGATTAAATTTACAAGTACATAAGTTGTGTGTTTGGATTATAATGGACCTTTTTCATGTTTTGGTAAGTTTGTAACCAACATAATAAGTTGTGAACTGATTTGTCAAGTAGAAGAATTTTGAGTAATCCTTGTCCCTTGTGCTAATTTGCTTTTGTTTTGATTTCGGTCACGGGAAATACCTATGAGAGCCTACCTCGTGCCCCTTTTCCTATGGATATTAATCGAGCAATGCACATGTTGAATGAGTTTTAATATCTTGAGGAAACTTGTGAATGCTCCAGTACTTCAAATCTTCAATGGCACATCAACATAGACCAGGAGAAGTGCGAGATTTGAACCAGTTTCTATAATGATAGAGAATGGGTTTGCTTAAGTAATTGCATATTGAAAAATAGAAGCTGAGGAGCTGTGTTTTGGTTTGTGCGGGCTGTAAACTGGAAGTCCCGGTCCATGAAAATGATCTCAAGCTACCCATTTTTTTTTAATTGTAATAAAGAATTGTCACGGTTATAAGCGTGACAAGAATTGTGAAGAAAAAATAACAGCGTCGTATCGTAAGCCGTGACAAAAGGGACGACACGTGTCCTATGAGTAATATTACAAATTAATGGAAACACTAATATGTGTTACTTTAACCGTGACAAAAAATACACGTGTCGCCGAAGCAATCGTTGCAAGAGTTCGATATGATTATAAGCGTTATTTTGTAAATGTGACTCTTTAAGACACGTGTCATGATCCGAATTGTGGTTAATAGAGAGTAATAGTTAAACGAATTAAGATAAATGTGACAAAAATGACAAGTGTCGCTATCATAAAATTAGGTCAATTGTGGTATTAATTATTGTAACGCTTTTTATACGTGGTATTTACGCCTTTTGTCACGAGATAAAACCGTTACAAAATACCATCACAATTATTAATAACGGCCTATTTAGTACTGATTATAACCGTTACAAATTCAATAAGTAACAGGTATGGCCTGTGACAAAATCCTGGAAATGGTGTAGTGTATGGTGGTCGTACTGGTCAGAACAACCATACACATATCAAGAGCCTTAGAGGCGATTTTTTTCTTCTTCATAGTTCTCCATGGCTGCAAGCCATGAATCTTCTTCCATCCCTCTTTCAATCTCTAATCCAGAATGCAGATCCTTCTAGTACTACTAGTTTATCGACGCGATCATTGGGTTTGGGGATTTTCCACCTTTGGGGTTAATAGTGATCCTAAACCTAATTCAAACTCAGATCCAAAATCAAATTTGAACTTGAATCAATCTCGGACAGTTTTAAGCTATCTTTGGGTGTCTTGGTAACAACAATCTTCAAACAATCTCATCAACCAAGCTTTCTTTTGATGAAGCTAAGGAAGTTGATGGAGTATCTACTTTTGTTTTTTCAATTCGAGGTGAACTCAAACTCACTTTTCAAATTGTGAATCTTATGTTTGTAGGATATTTTGTGGGGAATAAACTTCAATTCCCTTTGTGAAAGAAAGATTAATTTCTCTCAGGAAATTGAAAGGAGATTTTTCCATGACTATTCATGGAGAACAAGTCATTTTGTTTAAATTTGCTCAAGAAGAAGACGAGGATTAAAGTATTAGAATTGGGTTCGGAGTTTTCATAGCTAAGAAACTCTTTTGATTCGTCACTGGTCCATTACTCTAGGCAAAACCTTGATGCTATTACCTCGATCCCCGTATGGATGAATCTCGAGCGGGTTCCTCTTTATCTTTGGAATCAATTAGGGTTATCTAGATTCCAAGTATTGTGGGCACTCCAATCATGACCGATACTCCTACGGCGTTGAAGACTAGGATGTCATATGCCGAGTTTTGGTTGAAGTTGCAGCTGATTGTGAGTTCCCCTGCCGAATTACCTATTCAAGTGGATAATGTAAAACCTGTAGTGAAGGCGAGTATCCTTGGCGACCTAATGCTTATTCTCACTTTGCAAGACTTTTGGGCATTCGGATGCCAAATGCACAATTCCTAAGCCAAAAGAAAACTTCAGCGCCTACGATTTCAACTCAGTTAATTAAAAGCCGTAGTTGCTCAAAACAATGCAGATTTGGTTGTTAACATAGGGGATAAAGTCAGGGGGACAGAGTCGAGCAAATCCCTCACAGTAGTTGAAACTCGGGCTACAAGGGAGATTTTGACTCTTTTTGGTGTACAACATGATGGGTTCATAAAGTGGCGTACCCAAACATCAAAAGAAAATTGGACTACTTTTACTAGAAAGAAGAAGAAATCAAGCGGCAAAGGTACTTCGCAAGTTCAATCTTGCTCCCTAAACTCTTTTTCTATTTTAGATACTGACTCAAAATTGTGGAAGTGAGTTAGATGAATCCTTGACAGGAGTAGAGAAGAAGGAATTAGAGAACAAGAGGGTAACAACGAAGGCGGCATTGACAAAGTCGCAATTGAGTCTTGTGATGATGTTAGTGAAGAGCTCGGAGTATGAAACAGATAATGAAGGTATGAAAGTTGAGAAGATGAGAACTTTAGAAGAACGCCTACAAGGAGACCTATGACTAAGCAGCAAAAGGTGGATAATCTTGTGAAAGTTAGTGCTTTGCTAGGTGCTAGAGGAAAGGAAGATGACATGAAGAATATATTCGGTGGCATAATAGATAGGCAATCCAAGCTAAACCCTGATAAAGAACTTGCTAAGATCAATTGGCCTGGGGTTACAAACAATGATATGCTTGGTAGAGGGAAAAGAACCCCTGCTAGGAAGAAATAGGCTGTGGCTTTTTCCTTTATGTTTTTTTAAGCTCTATGGATCTTGGATGGAGGGAAGTATGCCTTTGTTAGTTGATGTTAAGGCTTAGTCTAAGACTCTTAGTCTTTAGTTTAGCTTGTTTCTTTTGGGGCACTTGATTAGTGCTTTGTTCCCTGTATTTCTCTTTTTTCTTTTTCCAATAATATTTTAACCTTTTCATTCAAAAAAAAATATCCAACTTTATTCATACAACAACATTTAAAAACTAGACAACAAGGGCACATAGATATTACTTCCTAAGTGTGCATCTCCATCCGACCGTCACAGTTGATGGACTTAAATAGCTTGAATCTTAATATGAGCACTACTACCATTATCATCGTTATCTCCTTCTACTGTCATTCCTGGTCCAAACCTGCATACATCACGCACAATGAACATCACTGTTGATATACCGAGGCTTATCACACCCATTTATATATATAGAGAGAGAGATTTACGATGTACGAGGAGCAACACCAAACATAAAGCTTCGAGTGTTGTAGCTCTCATCAAAGTCTGGGTACACCTTGCACCTGTAGTTAACAATCAATAAAACCACCGTCAAATTAATTATGTAAATAACAGAGAATTTACTTCAAAACCCATGTTGATTTTTTGTTGAAATAAGAACTATATATACCATATTTTACTGAATCAAAAAACACAGCAATACAGGAGAGACTAGAGTTGGTACTAGACAAAAAAGAAACAAAAAAGAAAGCAAGATGAAATTACCCTTCATAGCTAGTGTCGCATGAAAAGTCACAGTTTCCTCCACGGTAAGCCATGATTTCTCAAAGAAGAAGAGTAAAAATCCTGAACTTGTAAAAAGAAAACTAAAGTGTTGTTTTTGATAAATTGAGGTTGAAGAGTGGATAGTAATAAGGTGTATTTAAACAGTATGTGAGTGACAGAACTGTAGACAAAATATTATATTATTAAGATTATGTGCACTTTTCCTAATCGGTTGGGCCAACCTTAAACTAGTGGGAAGACCGACTTACATGAGAATCTTAAGGCTATACGGATGAACATAAACTAATTAATGGTTCCTTTAGGAGATGTTAGAATGCATGAGGAGCAGAAAAGAGAAAGCTCCGAGTGTTTTCTTGGCTATGTGATCTATATCCAGCATCATCCTCAACATCACATGACGGACCGACTCAGACATGTGAAATCAGCTCCACTTGTTCACAAGGAAATCCCATGGTGCCCGCCCATATATTTCCCCTTTATTAAATCCACCAAACCAACACGTTTCAAAAGCCTTTCGGCTCTTCTGCTTTACTACCCGAGTCAAAATAAATTTCAATTAGATATTCTAATGCTGGTTAAAAGAGGATTGATGATGCCAGGAACGTATTACCGAGATGATGTCATGAAGACGCTAGCATTTGCATGAACTATTTGGCTGTCTGCCCCTTAACATCTACTTGATTGGCAACAGCATTTGCTCACATTATATGCCCCCACCTAATTCTTGTTGGACGAATGAATGGTTCCGTCTTCCTCTCTATCGATTTGACCGTAAGCCTCCCACAAAAAATATCAAAACAAGAGTAATAACACAGGAATGGTTCCTTCTTCCTGTCTATCCATAAAATTTCAAAACAAGAGTAATAACACAAAAATTGTACTCCAAAACCAAAACATGAAAATCTAGTAGCAAAATAGTACAAGGTAGGATACTCATCATATAAGAGCATATTCAACTGAATGTCTAGCGAGTTTTTCTTAGCCACTAGATATTCTACAAAATTTTATTTTCAAAAGTGAAATTATAAAAATTAGGAGTGATCATTACATATACTATAACAAAAGTCTAAGAGGAGTATCATTACATATACTCATCACTTCTATAAAAATTAGGAGTGATCTTATATAAACTTTCAGTTAGACCCTTCAAATATTTCCAAGTCATAATTTTGTCAATTTCTATTTACTAAAATTGTTGTTCAGGAAAAAAATATAATCATGTTTATCTAGATTTAAATATAAATATTATGATGTTCATTTCTCTTAATTTCTAGTTATCTATATCCATATATGAATTTACTTTAATTTAAAATGAACTCTTTAAAATACCAACCTTAAAATTAGTGGAGAGACTGACTTAATTGTTTAAAGCATGTTATGCTTGAAACTCTAAAATTGCGGATGACAATCAGAAAAAACACTTTACATAAACAAATTTTTCTTTTTTTGATAGATAACATAAACTATTACAAGTGATTATTTCTTTTTAGATTATATGATCTCTGTGTCTCCCACTTATAAACTAGTTGGGCTTTACAATTTCTTCTACACCATGCTTAATTTGGAACGGTTTTTTGGGGACCAGCCTTTTTTTGGGGGACCATTGTTTTATTTTGGGTAAGACATTAGATTTAATTCTAGGTCACCCTTATCTAAATATTTATATTAATACCAAAACTACCCTACGATTATATTTGGTTAATGATTAGTTAGTGTGATTAGTGAAATTATTTTGAATAAAGATTTGAGATTTAAAAAATCAGATTTTAAAAAGAAGTAGAATTATTGAGAGAGAGGAGTTTGAGAAGTTGAAGAACAAAACCATGGAAAATAAAAATTTTTTGAGTTCACTAATCTAGACTACTCAAGTGATGATTCAATTGATGATAGCTCATCCGAATCTACATCTCCTTCATCTCCTGTAGAGTATATGTCAATCTTCACAATGATCCTGGATATGGATAATTTCTTAGATGGTGAATGTATTCTTCCCCCAAAGCCAATTTCAAGATGGTGAAAACGATGGATTTTACCAACCACAACCGAGGAAGAATATTGGGGTACCTGGTATGCTCAAACTTAGGTAATGTTGGTTGAATTGGTCCAAATTTTCAAAAAATGTGAATTTTTAGAGTAGATTTGTGCTTGTTCTATTTACCTTGTGTGAAGAACATGTAACCGAACTCATCCGAAAGTGTAGTTCGATTACTTTTTCTAAACACGCAGTTACCGAACTCTCCATTAATGGAGGTTTTTGAAGTTCGGTTAACAGAGTAGTTACCGAACTCTATAAATAGGATTACGGTGGTATGTCTTGGTTTGGCCGAAATGTAACCGAACTTTAGGTCTATGAGTTCGGTTAGTTCGCAACCAATAGCTAACCGAACTTACGTAAAATAATATTTCACATTAGTGTATAAAGTTCTATTGGTTGTAAACTTCATACCAACCCTTAATCTAACTCAACTTACGTACAATAAAATTTTGATTTAGTGTACGTAAAGTTCTAAGATTAGTTGTGAATTTGCTGTCAAACCAACTCGAGTTCGGTTTTCCCGAAAAAATAATCATATAACCGAACTTAGGGTCCATAAGTTCTATTGGTTCGCAAACTTCATACAAACCCACTACCTAACCGAACTTACGTACAATAAAATATTGAATTAGTGTAGACGTAAAGTTCTGCTTAGCCCTCAACTTGCTTGGCAAACTGAACTGCCGAGTTCGGTTATACCGAAATAAAATTATCATATAACCGAACTTTGGGGTCCATGAGTTCGGTTAGTTCGCAAACTTCATACCAACCCACTACCTAACCGAACTTACGACAATAAACTTTTGATTTAGTGTATGTAAAGTTCGGTTAGTTGTCAACTTGCTTGACCAACCGAACTATGAGTTCGGTTAGCCGATAAAATAATATTGTAACCGAACTTATTTCGATTGCAATTGATGTTGTTCCTTTTCTTGTAGATTGAATGTCAACCTATACCAATGGATAATCAACCTTCTCCTGGTTGGCATGTCATTTGAAGATACATCTAATCACTATGTCAATGATTTGGTTTTTGATGAAACTATTGATGGGAAGAATTGGGCTAGAGAACATGCCAAGAAAGCCATGTGCGTATTAGTTTTGAATGGAAAAGAAATCCAAACTCGTTTTGAAATGGTTTGTGAGAGAAGTGGAGATCCCAATGTTAGTCACAAGAAGAAGGGTTATGTGTATAAAGGAAAGACGACGAGAAGAACACGAGCGTGCTCAAAGAAAACTAAATGTCCGTTCAAGCTAGTATTTAGTAAGTGCAAAAAAAAGAATGGATGGGTTCTATCTATGGATAAGGTGGTAGGCCATCATAACCACCCTCGTCCGGATGATCTTGAAGGACATGCAATGGCCGCTCGGCTCACACCTCAAGAAATGGAGAAAATAGCTAAATTTAGGAGAATGGGAATTTCACCACTTAACATGCTTCGCTTACTAAAGGATGATAACAAGGATAATGTATCATCTTTGACGACCATTTACAATGCAATTGAGACAATTAAAAGGATTGAATGGAAGGATAGAAAAGTGATGCAACAATTGTTTTTGGTAGCTAAAGAGAAAGGCTACGCGGTTCAAAAGAAGGTGGGTCCTAAGATCAAATAACGCATCTCTTCATTGCGCATCCGAAGAGTGTTCAATTGGCTCAATCCTTCCATCAAGTTCTTATAATGGATTGCACTTACAAGACTAACAAATACTGAGATGCCATTGTTGAATATTGTTGGTCGTACCTCGACGAAGTCACCGTTCTGAATTGCTTTTTGTTTTCTAGAAGATGAGCAAGAACCAAGTTACACTTGGGCGCTACAACAAGTGAAGGCCATATACCGAGATGATGATATCCCCTCGGTTATAGTGACGGACAACGATGTAGCATTAATGAACGCAATAGAGAGAGTCTTCCCATTAGCACATAATATGCTTTGTACGTTCCATATTTGGTGTAATGTGATGAATAGGTGCAAGCCTCAAATTTGTCCACCAAAGAGGAAAGCATTTGAAGAGATTAGTAAGCTACCGGAAGATGAACAAGCGATTGCAAAGAGGAATTCGATATACAATACACTATAAATCACGCTAAAATGGGTTGCTTTCTCTCGGTGAATGGGAGTCATTGACTTGGTCTCTCACCGAAGAAGAGTATAATCTAAATCTTACGGCATTTATCGAACATTGGTCTAGCCCCGAATATCCCGAGGATATTGTAACGTATGTGGTTAAGCAATGGTTGGAACCGCACAAAGAGCGCTTCGTTTATGCATTTACCAACCACCATAAACACTTTGGGAATCAAGCGACAAGTTTGGTAGAATCGGCTCACTACCGGTTGAAGAAAATCTTTTTGGATGTGTCAATAATTTTGTGATTGTGTTTGATGCAATGGAGAATTACTTCAACCGTGAGATTGATAGAATTAAAGGGAAGTTTCAAAAAAGCCGCATCATGAAGTATAAAAAGATTGTGGACAAAGGTGGTAACATCACGAATATGGCGGACCTTCGGTTGTTTAAGGGACTTCATTATAATGTTTCGCGTGCTTGCATTAAGAGGTTAATGGTAGAGGTTCATTTGATTGACATATGGGGAACCAAGCCGGACGAGGTGTGTGTTTGCAACATGATGAAGTCTATGGGACTCCTTGTCGCCATATGATAGTTAAGTATGAACATGGCATAATCCCTCTAAGCGATATAGATCCATATTGGCAACAATTAAGTTTTGTCCCTCCTCCAAAGGGCGATGTCGGAGAAGAGTTTGGTGACAATGTGATGGGAAGAATCGTTATCGAGATGTACACGGAACATGAACAAACTTGAAAAGCAAATCTTTTGGGATGACATGCGACGATTGTTTATCCACACACTTCGGAGAATGTGCACGAACCGAAAAAGGCAAGGGCAAAGGTAGGCCAATCACCAAAGAAACAAAAAAACAAATAAGAGAATATGCAAAGGTGTTGGGTAAGAGGAAAAGTGAAATGACCCCTTTACTAGAGACCCTTGTGGGCATGAGCATACCGCGAAGTATCAAGAAGATTCTAAGAAAAGGTCTAGGAATACTCAGAAAAGGGCGAAACAAGTGAACGGGATATGAAGAAAAAAGGACCGATGTTACGCTGCAACCAACCCCACCTACTCCATCGGAACCTAGCCAACCAATTCAACGAGACGTTAAGCTTAAGGCTCCAATATGCCGCATCCAAGAAAGAAGTCGACCAATTGATGATACATCAACTTTTGTTGATAGAAGGTACTTGGAAGAGCTACCTACATATATTAGAAAGTACGTCATATCCACCGGATGACGTCCGTGGATGGTAATTACGGATTCCACGTTGTCGTACAACAACTAGGGCCTTTCACCGAAGGTGCAAAGTTGTATAATGATAATCAAATCACTTATGTCCGTGCAAAGGATGTTGATGAAGCTAAAGGACAACCCGGAATTTTACAAGCGAATGTTGTCGATGGGGATGCTAGTCTCAATGTGCGTTTATTAGGTATCAAAGGCGTCTCACGGGGGGATCCAATCACAAGGGATCATTGGATGGGCATTCCGATATGTGGGCACTTAATCGCCGAAGCATTCAATTGCGTGGTTCACTATTTCTCAAAAGGTGCTAGTTTCACATACACTCCGAAAACAAAGATATGTGTCGAGCAACTTAAACGTAGGAGGGTGGTGATTGCGCTTGTTAACAACAACCATTTTATAGGCCTCCGGTTAGAAGACGATTGTCCACTGCCTCCGATATGCGGATACTCTTATTGGCAAGGATTTAACCCCTACACAATGTTGGGATGGTGTATTAAGTACGAGCATAACATGGAGATGTGAAAACTTTGAAGGATTCGGAAAAATCATACACGAGGGTGCAGTTTCCCTTGCGGATGATTAAATGTACCATTGATTATACTAAGTATGCTCACGAACATCAACACAAGAATCAAAGATTGTGTTTTTGGAATTAGGTCTTATTTTTGGGTTATGCTTTCAAAATTTTCATAAGAATAAGAGACGAGACTGTTATTTTTGGATTTTTTTTTGTTTGTTTTTTCATATTGAAACTTAATTACATGACATCGCCGAACAGTGAGACATCAAGACTTAAGTTCGGTTAGGAAATAAAATTAGAGGACATTGCCGAACTAAAACTAAAGCTACATAACATTTAATATCCAAAACGCGTTATGAAAAAGTCTTTAAGGAGGCGGAAATGATATTCATATTTGAAATCCTTTCTCTTCCATCTTCGCCATTCGTTTTTTGATGTTAAAATGATTTCGAGAATCCTTCACCCCAAGTCGATACCGCCTTACAATACGAAATAAAGCCATAAATTCCACAACTCTAGCTCTAATCTTGTCGAATCGAAGGAACAATGCTATTTGATCACGGTTATGAGGGTTTGTTGTGTCGAATAATTTCTCATGAATTTTCCCCAATAACTTTGACTCATAATACCATTCATTCTTCGTTCTTCACCCCTCTTTGGATAGTATAGTATGTAGTTTCGCAAAGAGATAGATCTTCATCTGAGTAAATTTAGAAGTAGTGGCTGCCTTTATTAGAAGAATTTGAGACAAAATGTTATCTATGAGACACATATTTATACCATCATGTATAACGGCTATAAAAATAGCCGTTTCTTGACATTAGTGTCATTCAAATTTCAAACTACATAGTTCGGTTACATAACAAATGCATCGAGATAACCGAACTCAAAGGTTTGGTTATCAACAAAATCAAAATTGGCAACTAATCACCGTAACTTTTTGTTTGATCTAAATGGTGTGAGTTCTTACATTACGAAATCGATAAGGAACCGAACCTTTCGGATCACCAAGTTCGGTTACATTCGCAAAATATTGTCAAGGAACCAACATTACATCGTAACTTCTTGTTACGAGTTCGGTTAGATTACGTTTTCTGGTGTAACCAACTTTACACTTTAACTTTTCAAATTTTCTTGTTACGAGTTCGGTTACATCGCATTCCTCCCGAGCTTAACCGAACACCGCACGGTTATTGCCGACTTTGAAAACCAACGGTAAATTTGACTATTAGGAGCAATTATTGCAGAAGTAACCGTTTTTTTTTAAAAAAACTAGCCGTTGGGTACCTTTTTGCTATAAATAGAGACCAATCTCTACCAAACTTATTCACCCATCACTTTCAATCTTCCTAAATCGGTTACTCATTACTTTGGAACACTAAAATGGCTCCAACTACGTTCAATGATCTAGAAGATGTTGCTATTGTCGAGCACACACCACTCTCACAAAGCACTCCGTTGAGGAAGCAAGAATGGGTGACCCGATGAACGAAGACCCAACAAGAGGGCCTTACTTTGGGGATGATCAAAACACCAATGCTTGGTGGAAACGGGTGTTTAAGGTTTTTAAAGCACTAAGCGGAAATCGTTATAGAGGACGCTCCAGTGAAATAAGGGAAAGGTACGCATATTTATACAATGAATGCGTATCTTGTTGAGAAACGAATTGAAAGCTCGTAAGGACGCTATGCCAAACGAAGACCGAATGAATAGAGTAAGTTTGTGAATCCATAGGCCTCTCATCAAAAAATATTTATTTGGTTATGATTATTCAACAACGCTAACTTATTTAAAAATTGTTTTCCCAGTATACTTTGGGTCGGAGCAATACGAATTAAGGTACGGTCATGAGTTTCCTCGCACGAGGACTGCTACACTCTCTTGGAGGAAGTTGAATGGCAATTCGCCCAATATAATTAAAATCGTAGAGAATCCCTAGGTCGATGTATTGAACAATTTTATGTGTTTTACTTCTATTTTATTTCAACTACATGTATGTTTTTTTCGATTCAATAAAATGAGTGAATTCAAATAATGGTCAATTATAGCCGGTGTGAGTTCGGTTACATTACTTAATCAGCGAAGAAACCGAACTTTTTCGAGTACCAAGTTCTAAGTTACTGCATAATATTGTCAAGGAACCGAACATTACACTCGTAACTTCTTGTTCCGAGTTCGGTTAGATTACGTTTTCTCCAATGGCAACCGAACTTTACACTTTAACTTTTCAAATTTTCTTGTTCGAGTTCGGTTACATCGCATTACTCTGCAGTTAACCGAACATTATAGTTCTAAGTTACCTTCAAATATTACCCGTGCAACCGAACATTACATCAGTAACTTTAGAAATTTTCTTGTCATGAGTTCGGTTAGGTTTCCTTTCTGTATGTAACCGAACATTAAGTTCGTTGATCAAAAACATTGTAGGTAAATCAATACATAGTTCTATTGTTTACGAGATTTAGTATATTAACCGAACTAACTAATTGTTTCTTAAAAATTTGAATGTAATGAAACACTTAATCGTCAAATACCCAAACTAATCCCTTAGAACACAAATTAAAAACCAAATTAAGAAATTTAATTAATAATCCACATCACTAAATGTTGGAAGCGCACGAACATAAGGAAACAAACTACCAAATCCGCCATAAAAAAGTATTCCAAATATAAGGAACCAAACTACCAAATCCGCAATTAAAAAGTCTTCCAAACATGAGAAACCAAAGTAATAATTGTTGCAATCACTCATTTACCACGACCACTACCAAACTTTTCTACTCTTGCGTTTAGGAGCTTTAGGTCGTCCTTCGTCACTAGGAGTGTCATCTCCACTTTTTGTTGTTCAACCATCCGACTTGAACCTTCCCTTGTCGGCGACTCCTCTTCGACTGGCATGGTCCGGCTTGATCAACCTGGCTTGTATCGACAAGGCCGGGATTAAAAACATTAGTTATTTGGTTGTACAGTGTCCGTTTGTTCTCGAGTATCCATCGGCTCTCCACTCCGGATTTTTGCCATCATTTTCTTCAACAATTTTCCACTTGCCTTCACCTATTCTCATCAAAAAACATAAGTAACTATTATTTTTCAATACTTCATAACAATTTGAAACACAAAAAGAAGAGTAAATTTCTTACCGCGAATTCCACAAGATCAAGGCCTCATCACCACACGAGGGGGTATGCTTCATAATTTTCTTAGCCTCTTTCTCCACTGCCTTCGCTTTTGTCTTCTCAGCACGGGCTTGTTGGACAGCGTTTATTACACGAGGATGAGAAACATGTTCATACCATTCCATATATCCCTCGTCAGCGGCATTTGGCTCATCAAAAGAATCTTGTAACTCTTCAAATTGGAACAAGATAATCCCCAAAGTTCTTCCAAAGTGGTCCACCGATGGAGCAGATCGTATTTGGGGGTGAACTTCAACTCGGTGTTCTTAGTTCCCTGCTTCTTCACCTTGAAGTTGAAGTTTTCCACTTGTGGGACACTTTGGACACAAGAAACTTGTCTTAATACTCTTAGAGGATTATACATTGTACAACCTCCAGGATGAAACAACGGTCCATTATACCCCGCAACAGTGAGAAATCAATAACCTCAACATCCTCCTCGTCTTCATCTGATGGAATGGTGTAAGGATGGAAAACCACATCTTCCACTGTTAACGTATCCAATTTCTCCCTCAACTCCAACACCTTTTTTTTCTTATTCTTTTCCTGTGAATTCAAAAATTCATATTTACCACCGTAGGCTTCCCATAAGGCTAAGGAGTGTGAGCATGAGACAATTGAAGTTTAGGGAAGTGGTCGTACACCCAAACCTATAAGAAGAGGCAACAAATAATACATTCGCAATATGATTAGTAAGAATACACATTCATTCACTTATATATTGAAACACACAAACGATAATTTAACTAGGTACCCAACAAGGGTGTATAAGCCTCCAAAATATAGACTCTTAAGCCTCGAAGCTTTTCTCGAGTTCCTCTTGAACGAATGAAAGCACCGCAATGACCCAACAAAAGTAGTTGTTCACCTCATCCAAGGGGTCCAATAGCTGGAGGTAATGAGCATTTACCACGTGACTGAATCACACAAGGAAGAAAATGGTTCCTAGTTGATATAACAAATAAGCGGTCACATGGTGCTTAATCTTCTCCTCTCTGTCATCACCAACTTTCCTCGAGCAACCAAATCTTTCGTCCCGAAAACTCATCAAACAAGGTCTTGAGCTTGATCTTTTTCAACTTTTTCTTGTACGTGCGGTACCGCCGAACTCATTATACTCATCACCTTCGTCAGGCTCTTTGTTAGCTCGTGCCTAAACTCACATTGTGCCTTTTTATCGCTCCATCCTAGACACCTTTCGCATAGCTTTTCAAGAAGTTCAAAACTCATCGAAGGATCGTAGCCATCTCGAACACTTGTTCCCATTATTGGTAGGGTCATGATTCTAAAACAATCATCCGAGGAGTAATTGCCATCTCACCAAAAGGTAGATGAAAGGTATCCGTCTCTCGGATAAGACCTCTCGGCAAATGCACGAATAAAGGATGACAGCATCAAATTTTTGGTGCGCATGTTGTATCCCGTTCCATAGTACACAATCAAATACCGCCAAGCGCACCTCATCACACTCATTTTCTATATTCCATATCTTGTTCTTTTGACGTTTCAAAACACGAACAGCATTAGTATGATCCTACAAAAAGCAACAAACTATCTTATATACTAATATATAGAAAAGAACAATATATGTCAAAATATAAGTTCAAATAAAAGAAGATGACTGAGAAATCTTGATGGTTAAGATTGAACCATACCTTTGTCGCAAAGATCTTGGCAGCCCATGAGTTTTGTAGCCCATCAATAACTCCCTCCATCTCTCGGAGTACCATAAGTTGGATTCTTTGGAGACAAACACAAATTGTCATCGGGAATGTAAGAATATCTAGCACAAGGCTTGTTAGGCGTCTTTCTAGGTTTCTTTTGCCTCGTTTCTACTTGTGCCTCTTCCTCATCAACTTCCTCTTCATCCAACTCCTCCTCCGATTCAACATCATCCTTATCTCCATCTTCCTCATCTTTGTCACCCTCATTTGGTTCACCACCATCTTTGTCACCCTCATTTCCCCTCCTTCAAATTGGTTCACCATCATTGGCACCCTCATTTCCTCCTCTTTGTTGGTTCACCTTCTCCACCTTGATGTTGTTCTTCATTGCCCATCGCTTCCACGATCTCTTCATTTCCCATCGCTTCCACAATCTCTTCATTAACTTGTTGGATTACGTTTGTCAACATTATCTCTATTAACACCATCTTGGATCACAACATCCTAATGACCCACCTCTATACTTAGCATTTTTGGTTCCACGGTGGCCGGCATCACAATGTACTTTGCCTCGAGGGGTGGGAGTTCTTAGATCTTCCAAAAGGTTTGTTTGGTTTTTTGCCTCTTCCACTAATCAAGAAAACAAAAGATATTAGCTTAAACAAAATAGGCCAACTCTAATTTTGGGACCATAGTATAGTTCGGTTAACAAATATTTTGAGAACAAACCGAACTCAACATTGGTAAATGTTAATGAAGAGTTCGGTTTGTCATCATTTTTTGCGAACAAACCGAACTCAACATGTTTGCAACTATCAAGAGTTCGGTTTGTCAAGTTTTTTCTAAAGAGTTCGGTTACATTATTTTTTTTAGGTAAAGTTCGGTTACTTTCTAAGGTTAGATTTTTATGCGAACAAACCGAACTCAATATGACAATGATTCATTACATAAAAACTCATATTAGCGAGGCAAAAATAGCGGAGTTCGGTTACATATTAAAAAATTGTTTTAAAAAATTTAAGTTCGGTTAGAAATTTTTTTTTTTGCTTCTTTGCGATCTAACTGAACTTCAAGTTCGGTTACCTAGTTTTGATACCTAGAGAACCGAACTGCTTCTTCGTGTTCTTCCTTTCGAGAAGTTCGGTTAACAAAATTGAGTTTTGAAACTCGACCTAACCGAACTATGCCTTTAGAATCTGCCATTTGAACCCTATTTTGATGATTTCTATTCATTTAAACGAATCAAAATCAAATTAAAAGCAATGGGTTTGTTGCAAAATACCCGCGAATCGGTCCCATGGCGTAATCGGCTTGGCCAACCGTCTATTATACGGATTATGGCTTCACTTGGTTGTTCAACTTCTTTTGAATCAAAATCGCTGTACCGATTTGCTAGATGTCCCAATCGAGGACCTTCTCCTTGAAGTCTTTTGGTTTGCTTTTCGAAGAACCATTGTTATAGTCGATTGATTAATCGACGATGAAATTTTTTTGAATCGACGATTAATCGATGGAGTCGATGAAGACGATGTTGTATTTGGGGAAGAAGAGAAGCGAATAGGGAGAACGGTTTTGATAGAAACTGTTTTTGGTTTTGGTTTTTTAGTTTTAGGTTTTGTTTTAGATTATTAGGTTAGGGATAATTTTAATTAGGGTAAGGGACAAATTGGTAATCTTATGATTTTTAGGACATCCCTTAACATTGTAGGGTAGGGGGCCTTATAAAACAATGGTCCCCTCAAAAAAAGGCTGGTCCCCAAAAAAACGGTTCTTAATTTGAGGCTAGTTAGGAGGGCAGTCAGTCATTCAGTCACCACAGTGTTTCTCATGGGGCAGATAAATGAAGTGTTATTTTTTCTTCATTTAGTCTCTGTGTCCTTTAATTAATTATATTTTTAATTTTTAATTTTTTTTTTGCCCGAGGATTGTGTCAAAACAAAAAAAAAAACAACTTTTTTTTTTTTTTTTTTAATTTGATCGGCTGAGACGAACCAACTATATCTCCAAGTTCTTTCCTGCATGATTTAATTTCTTCTGCCGATGTCTGAGCCAAGTACAATTATATGCAGTTCAGATTCAAATGAATAACCAATTACTGCATGTTGCTTGTATGAATTCTGGATATCGTGTTCGGACGAAGTGTTCGAATGCTGCGGCTTCATTAGAGAATGTCACCCAAATCTACTCACCTACTTTACTGAGTGGAGATGCAGATACTTATGAAGATAGCAAATAAGGATGTTGGATAGCTAGAAATTTAACTAGAATAGTTCATCTAAAAGTTCTACTATGCTATCATCAAATGCCTGATGAAATAAACCATCGTAATATGCACGGATAATCGGATATGGAAAACCCAGCTTCAGGTTATTGTCAGATTCTATTTTTAGAATTTGTTGGGATGTCATATTGATAGGGACCAGGGTCGACTGGAAGACGAAAAAAGAAGTAGCAGAATCGATATTGGTATGGCACACGTAAAGCACATGCATCGTTTAATAGCCATATGATCATTTTTCCTGAAACGGAGTGATAGTATCACTTTTCCTGAAACGGAATGTGAAAGTATCATTTTTTCAGAAACGGAAAATTAGTCGATCCATAAACCAAAATATGGCTGCATGATGTGTTATGCGTCCTTTGTGGTGGTTTGCATAATGGCTATGCATTCAATTTTCGATAATTGTGCCTAAAGTGAAAGTATCATTATTATTTTTAAAACGGAGGGAGTACATGGTTTTATTAGTTGCAATGGAAAATTAGTTGATCCATAAACCAAAATATCAGTGTTATGAAAACCGGCCCGGCCCGGCCGGTCGGTCCGGAAAACCCGTGAACCAGTCACTTTTCCGGTCCGATTCAACACCGACCCAGTAATTTGATGAAAAACCGCTTTAGTTTTTAAAAACCATCTGACTCGGCCGGTTCGACCGTCAACCCAGCGATCCAATGCCGTCCTCACCGGTTCGACCCTGTATTATTACAGTAAAAAAATCTAAAAGCCAACATTTTTTTTTTTTTTTTTTGATATTTGCTTCTAAGTCTTATAACATTCAAACATATCATTCAATCAAGGATATAATTTCACAAATAGATCAACAAAAAATTACAGATCCATACGAATTTATTATTGCAGATCAAGAACATAGTAAGATTAATCTTCAGAAGAAAAAATAAGAGAATTTTTCCCCTTTGTTTGATACAAAAAATAACAATTGAACTTAAAATTATTTATAAATTGGATAAAAAAAACTACAAGAACAGATCTACATCCGTGTATTGTTGTGATGATTGAGAGGATGATGTTACGACGGCGACGCTGTTGTATGATGCTCATAGAAACAGATTCATACTCAAACAAATATTGGTTTGATGTTGTGTATGTTCTGATGATTAGTGAAGAAAGAGCATAGAATAACAAAACAAAACTATTCTGTGTTCTTATGCAGTAAGGGAGGAAGAGATAAAAGAAAGTGGAGGAGGAAGATCCAAATAATATCACTGCGCTTTTTTTTTTATGCTGTGAAGGAAGAGGAGAAAAGAAATTGGAGGAGGCAGAGAAAAGACAAGGGCGGAAGTGAATATGAGAACTAGGGCAAGTATTACTATGGCATTCGTTTGCATAGGCCCATTACCGTTCTCTAAGTACTCGTTACTCAAGAGTCGAGACGTTAAGCTAAACTATATATGACCCAGTAAACCCGGGTTGAACCACTGGTTGAATCATATGACCCTTGACCCAGTAACTTTACCGGTTTAACGTCCGGGCCGGTTTTCAGAACATTGCAAAATATGGCTACATAAAGTATTATGTATCCTTTGTGGTGGTTTGCATAATGGATATACATTTAATTTCTTAAAATTGTGCCTAAAATGATAAATACCTCCGAATTTTTCGTAAAAATTCTAAATTTAATATTCTTGTTTGTACTCATTGTGTAGAATTTTTTTATAACCTTTCCAACGAGATAAAATTTGTAAAACTCCAAGACACGGATTTTTAAATATATTATATATTATAGTTTGCTTTCCAATTATACCCCTGAAAAGATAGGATAGATAAGGAGTTATTGTAATTAGACTAAAAGGGAGGGGCATATTCGGATTTGGAGGAACACCAAAAAAAAAAGTGCTACCAAAAAGAAATTCAATATTTTTGTGTCAATTAATCATTTGGATTTTACAAAAAAAAATAATTAACATATAAGGTCCTCCCTCGCTTCGCTCGGTGGGCCCAATTATCACCAGACGGAACACCTTGTGTTTACTAATGTAATTATTGGTATCTTAGGTAATCTCTTTTGTGTTGTTTCGGTGGTATTGGGGTTTTACATTTTGGCTCTTTTTTTATATTTTCCTTCTGGCCACTAATGATCCCTTGTATTTCTATTTATTTATTTTTTTTTGTCTCGCCCTGCCGCACATGAAGGCGTTAGAATTTAGCAAATTGATTGTCAATTCATTTTGCATTTGGTTGGATCAGTTAAAACTTCAACGATGGAAAAATGGCAATCAAGCGGGCAACCCCTGGGGGAACCCCAGGATCTTCAGAATTTATCTATATAAAAGAATACCTGGCTCAGTAGCACCATTATCCTTGCTCATCCATAAGAAGGACCTCATCTTAGTTTTTTCTTAATACACCATTACACCATTTTACGGGATTAGCAACAAAGTTTAGCAACAACTCTTACGCAATTGCGATTTTGCAACAGAATTTGCAACGGCTAGAATATTCGCAGCAGCTCTCTGCAGTTGCGAAATTTGCAACTGCGTGTAAGCTGTTGCAATTCGCAACTGCTGTGCATACCAAACATGCTATCCACACAAAAAAACAAATCTTTTTTTGTGGACCATGATTTTTTTGTGGGGACCATGGTTTTATTTTGGGTAAGATGTTAGAAGTAAATCTAGGTCACCCTTTATCTAGATATATATATTAATACCTAAATTACCCTCCTGATTAATTTTGGGTAATGACTAGTTAGTGTAATGATTAGTGAGATGATTAAGTTATAGATAATTGTGAGATTAAAAAATCGGATGCTTTTTTTTTTTTTAAAGAAGTAGAATTATTGAGAGAGTAAAATTAGAGAAGGTGAAGAAGGAAAACATGAAAAGCGATGGATTTTACCAACCACAACCGGAGGAAGGGTATTTGGGTACCCAGGTATGCTTCAAACTTAGATAATGTTGGTTGAATTGCTCCAAATTTTCAAAAAAACTCTAAATTTTTAGAGTAGATTTGGGCTTGTCCTAGGTTACCTTATGCGAAGAACAAAAGTTAGAACTCATCCAAAGTGTAGTTCGGATTTACCTTTTCCAAACACGCGATTCTGAGAACTCGCTGTTAATTGAGGTTTTTAGTAGTTCGGTTAACAGACATGTTACCGAACTTTTTTTATAGGATTTACAGATTAATGTTTGGTTGGTTCGCAAACTTTAACCCAACAACATATCAAACCGAACTCCACATGTATGCGATTAGTGAAGAGTTTGATTTGTCAAGATTTTTTGCAAACAAACCGAACATAGTGGGACAAGTTCGGTTAAATTGAAACTCAACATAGTAGGAAAAATAGCACAGTTCGGTTACATTGGAATTTTTTTTTTTCTTTTTGTAATATGGGTAGAGTTCGGTTACTACATAGTTTTAGAAATTTCCGCAAACCAACCGAACAGAGTAGGCAAAGTTCGGTTAAATCATAACTCAATATAGTGGGAAAAATAACACAGTTCGGTTACTTTTTTTTTTTTTTTTTTTTTTTTTTTTTGTATTATGGGTAGAGTTCGGTTACTAACTAGTTTTAGAATTTTTTGGGGACCAACCGAACACAATATATTGGTTTTTAATGAGGATCGAGTTCGGTTAAAACTATTTTTTGCGGAGTTCGATTACGAAAAATTAAATTCGTGATTACCGAAGTGTTCTTCGTGTTCTTGGTTTCAGAATGTTCGGTTACAAAACTAGTTTTTTTAAAACTATTTCTAACCGAACATGCCACTTTAACTTCCATTTAAACCATATTTTGATGATTTCTACCCAATTTCCCCAATCAAAAAACGAATTTAAAAGATTGATGGGTTTTTCAATCGAACGAGGAACGTCAAGGAAAGAGAGAAGAAGAGAGAATAATTATTTTTTTTCAAAACTAAAAAAATTCGATTCTCCTCCTGTTTTTGTTTTTGATTTTGGTTAATAAATTTATTTAGATTAGATGTATATGATTAGATTTATATAGTTATTAAGTTAGTTTTAATTTAAATTAAAGTAAAGGGTAAATATGTATTTACCTAACTTTAGGACACCACTTATAAGTGTAGGGAGGTTGGCCTAATAAGACCATGGTCCCCCAAAAAAACCATTGTCCCTAAAAAATGGTTCAAAAAAAAAAAAAAAAAAAATCTTCTTTGTCTTCAAAGAGATTTGAACTCCTGAACTGGATAATAATCAAGGTAGTGTTAATTAATAATGGATCATCCACTGAGCTAGTCTCTTCATTGTTTTTATTCTAGACGCATTATGTATTTATGGTATTATTATTACCTCTCAAAACTTTAGGTATAATGCATGCCGCGATATCATTGAGTTTTTCTTGCGTACTCTTATTCCTGTAGGTGTATATCAACAAATAAAAGGTTTCAATTGAATTTATTTTTATTATTTTTACAAAATATTCGACACTATAAAAGGCCCTACGAAAAAAATCGCACATGGCCCTTCTAGACACAGGACCGGCTCTGAACCACGGTTCGTACATAAATGCAGCGGGCAGCAGGCTTGTGCTTTTCCCTCAACTCGCATGTGAGGTAGTGTACGGCTTATTTATGTGAGCAATTTTTATGTGGTTTAATCACGGTTCGTACATAAATGCAGCCGGGCTTGTGTTTTTCCCTCAACTCCCATGTGAAGTAGTGTACGGCTAAGTAGAGTGATGAGCCGTACATTCATTAAGCATCCGTAGGCGAGTAGCTCACACAAAATGGTCCTTCCTATTTTATCACTTGCCTCTAACTTTTGTACCTCATCTAGAGTTTGAATGTGAAAATTAAATTTTCACTTTTTACTAATTTTGTTGGATCCGAGTATGCAACCATAGAAAATTGTTTTCATTTATATTTTACATGTATCAGGAATGCACATGGCTGCGTCCCTCGCCTTATTTTTAAGTGGACATGTTCTGTAAGACCCCTAATGGATACCAGTTTATTTGGACGGGTACCAAAGTTTATATATGACAAAGTAAAAAGTCTACTATTTTATATGGATTTTCGTACTCATCTCAATAATTTAGCACCCCATTAACAATGTTGTATGTTTTTTATTTAAATAGATATGTCGTGGTGAACTTGAGGCACATTTTGTTTGTTATTTTAGAAATTATCTTTGTTTTCATTTTATTAACGAATAATAATAATTCCCTTAAAATAAAATTATACATTGATAAAATTATTTGATCATACTTACCAGTAGGGGCGATCTACGGCCAGACCTGGGTTGACTTATGCTACCCTTATACTTAGAATTTTATTAAAATAGGTAGTGAAGCTAAGTCCTTTTTAATGCAAGTACAGATGAAATATCAAGCTAGGGTAGAAAATTACAAATATGCATAATTTTTTCCAAACCACCCCTAGTTTCAAATCCTAATTCCGACCCTGCTTACTAAATAATAAAATAGATAAAGGTTAATCCACTGACATCAACACCTAAAATATGAACCAGATCTAACATCTATGATAAACTACTAACTATTTTGTAACAAAATGGAACATCAATTTTTCCTTAGTTGTGTAAAGTTATTTTAAGATCATTTTTTCTTTCGTTTTTGGTGATGCGTAACTGTGGAGATATTTTATTACTCCCTCCGTCCAACTTATATAGGCGGAGTTTTGGTTTTTACTTTACCATCTAGGCATAGTTCTAATTCCAAAATTATTTATTCCACATATACTTTTATTTATGATAGTAATATCACAAAAAACTAATTAAATGTTTCTAAATAGTATAATGATATAGGAAGTAGTTTCTCTTTCTTTATCATTCAGTTTTTTCCACATGTAAGGAATACTATATAAAAGAATTTTGAGGATAAGTATACCTTCAAGAAGGACTTGGAATTGATTAACGATATTAAGACTTTGGTTCTTACTTGGTAAGCTGCTTTTGCGAAGAAACTTCACATTAACATATATAACAAACCCAATGTTAATTCTAGTTGAAATCAAATTAACCCAAATTGTTAAAATTTAAAATAACCAAAATAACAATAGGTACTCAACTTAAAATCATACCATAGGTTCATGTATCACGTATGTCACAGTATGAGTCGAAACATGTGTTAAAGCAAAAATTGAACTACTATTACCCAAGTACTTATTGCACCATTAGTCAAGTAAAATAGTAATCAAGATCGGGGCAAAATATTATTCATGAACTGAAATGCGCATGACGAACAACAAGTGCAACCCATGGAGGTAAAACAATCGCTTCATATAACGTAAACACAACAAAAAATCTTCACTTGGATGTAATACTTGTTCCATTTATCATCATTCATCAAATCCTCACCTGCTCACTTTGTAATACTTTCGCTTTCTATCAATTAAACATGCCAAAAAATCGAATCACAATCAAAAACTTAAGCCAGTAATGTAAAATTTGTTCAAGGCTATCATCATTCATCAAATCCTCACTGCCCAAGATTGTTAGACTTTGTTAGATACACCTTTAAGTTTTTCGTTGTTTCTCAAGAATACTACAACAAATTCAACTACGATTGATGATGTGAAATTCCTTTCCTCTGGACTCCATCCTACACATCACATAATATAATAAAAATCAGATACTAAAACCTTGTTTCTAATTATATGATTTATATAACACAAACACCCTTACACAAGCAACACAATTCAAATCCAATCAGGAATATACCGCAGAATTTATCAACAATTACCTTGATAGAAAAACTTACAATTCGTTACAGTGAGAATGTCTCTCGAAGACTATGAACAAGTTCCAGAACATGCTCCTCCATGACTTATTAGGATATACACACCATAAATTCTATAAACATATATAATAAACCCTTGTTAATTTCAGTTGAAATCAAATTAACTCGAAATTAAATATAACCGAGATAACAAGTTCTAGAAGATTAAATACAAATTTAATATTTAGAGTTCAAATCAATAAAAGACTGATAGTTAATCTTCACGTTTTTACTATTCGGAAGATCTTCATACTTAGTGGTCATCTCGCTTTTCTTACTCAAATCCCTAAAAAATGAAGTAAAAATAGATATCTCGAGAACTCTTCAAGGATTGTAAGAATAACCGAAAGAAGAAAGGAACCACAACTTAAGATTGTAAAATCATCACTGGCGATTTCTCTATCTTGATCAACATCCTCCACTTATCTTTGCAACTTCTTCTGCTATTTTTGTTGTTTAATTAGAGAGATTATAAGAGAGATTGAGAGAGGCGGGATAAGACCGATTGATTTGGTTTCTTTGGGTTTTAGTTGATGGCTAGGGTTTGTCTATTCTCTTTCTCGAATCTAATGATGTCAAGAATTTTTTGGTGAAAGTGAAGGATGAAGAGATGAATTGGATTTTAAATTAGAAAATTATGGGTTTTTCTGAAAGATCGAAAAAGATTGAAGTTGGGAGTGAATGGATAAGAAGAAGGAGATGGTGGTAGCTGTGGTGGCGGAGTGAACGAAGAAGATATGGGGCCATTTTACATTTTTCTTATCATAGAAAATTCTGACTCTCACAGTGGTTTCTCTAGTCCACAGGAAACCCGAGATATTTACTGAAAATACCTACTCATAAAACGATCAGTGTGGGAACAAGTTTTTGTTTTACCTTAAAAACTATTGGGTCTCACGAACTTATAATTACCCCGGCCCGGGAAGTCGTTTTCTCAAAGCCCGGGAAGTGGTTAAAATCCTATTTACCACTAGTGAATGTTTCTTTATGATTATTTCAATAACTTGAAAATTGCTTTGATGCTAATAATGTGTGAAAACGGCTATTGTCATCCTCTAAGAAAGTTTCAATGATTGAAATAAGAGTTTAGAACACTTAACCATTATTGGATATGACATGATGTGTACTCTTGCACATATATAATCCATGTCAGGAACCATAGTATGCGTACTTGTACGCATACCTGTTGGCTTGAAAACCGGGAACTTAAGTATGCTTGCAACCGTTCAATGTAATCTTGGCATAAGGTTCATGTCCGAATATTTCTACTGGGATTCGAAGTACGCGTACCCGTTTGCGTCCTTCGAAAGATATTAGCTTGATTGAATCGGTTTTTTCATCTAACGGTGAATATTGAATGCTTTGTTACCAAGGTAACTTAGATTGCAAACTCTGATTTGAAAACTATATAAAGGAGAACTCTAGCAACTGGGAAGCCTAATCCCTAGACTTTTGTGTGTTACTAGTTGCACAATCTAGAGACGATTCTCCTTTAACCTTAGGTTTCTCACGAGACCATGTAGGTTAACGACTTAAAGACTTCATTGGGATTGGGCTTAGGACCAACTTATTTTCTCTATAGTTGCGTGATCTGATCTTGCTGTTTCTATCGTGATTGAGTACAATCGTAAGATTGGCTTGAGATTTATATCTCCTCGATAGGCAAGATAGAAAAGTAGTCACAAACACCTTCGTCTCATCTTTGTGATTCCACAATATCTTGTTTCGTTAATCGATTAAGATTATTGTGAGGTGATTAATAATACTAGGTCAAGCTTCGGGAATATAAGACCGTTTAATCAATTGGTTCCTGTTCACCTTGATTTATCAAAATACGGATCAAAACTCATAGGTATTTACGTTTTATCTATTCCAATAGATTTTTATGTGTGAGACAGATTTGTTTATCAAGTCTTCAACTTTGGGTCATAGCAACTCTTGGTTGTGGGTGAGATCAGCTAAGGGAATACAGTACGTAGTATCCTGCTGGGATCAGAGACGTAAGGAACACAACTGTACCTTGAATCACTGTGAGATTGATTAGGGTTCAACTACGGTCGGTCAAAGTTCATTGGTAGTAGGCTAGTGTCCTAACGGCTTAATAAAGTGTGGTGTTCAAAGGCTGGACTAGGTTAGGAAGTTTTTTTCGTATTTGTGATTTTCCTTGTTAACAAAAAATTCAAGTGTCTCTGTGTTTATTTCTTTTTCGCCTTATATTTGTTATATAATTGAAATATCACAGGTTGTGCGTTCTATCGATCAATTAGGAAATCCAACCTTTTTGTTGTTGATTGAAATTGATTGATCCTTGAACATTGGTCATTGGTACCGTTCAAGTTACTTCTCTTATATTCAATTCGCCTCACAAATTTCAATTTGTTGATTGCAGATTGAATTAAGAGTTAGAGATATAAACTCTTGTATATACTTTTCTCTAGATTGAGTCTGACTGTCTAGTTGATTTTATAGAAAGTATATTGGAATAAGTCCTCCTAGATTGTCAAGCGAATTGTTGGGTGATTGTTGTACCCCGTATTTTCAGTTTTCTTTTCAATTTTAAACAGCAAACCAATTGCCATTATTCTTCTATTTATTTCATACGGCAAATTGTTAGGCGTGTATTCAAGGGGGTTCCTTATAAACAACACTTAGATTGAGTTTTGGGTGAATAAGGATTTCACACTACGCATAGTAAGACTAGATTTGGTCAAATCTTTCATTTTAAATAAAACAACCAAGCCATGTAGTCTCCTGGCTCTCACATTACAACATTTTTATTTCACTGAAGCAACTCGATAAAAGTACATAAACTACATAAACACTGCGAGAAAGTACAAGCTGCTAATTGCTTATAATTATTACTCGAAACAACATCACTCGAAATTAAACCACATTGGTTTTCTTACTTAATAATCCATCTGCAGCTAACTCATATAATTATTTCACTTTATTGCTGCAAATGATAGTGAACCGGGAGCATGTGGAAGGACGGCATCCGTGCTCGTGGTAATATTCCGTACCTGCATGGTTCTTGACCTGGTACAGGGACTTCAATCTCTGCTGGACAACATGATTCGGGACATATTGGAGGTGGTGGTGGGGATGGAGGAGGTGGCGAGGGTGGTGGTGGTGACGGGGATGGGGGAGGAGGCGAGGGTGGTGGTGGTGGCGGGGATGGAGGAGGAGGCGAGGGTGGAGGTGGTGATGGGGATGGAGGAGGAGGAGAGGGTGGTGGTGGTGGCGATGATGGAGGAGGAGGAGAGGGTGGTGGTGGAGGGGTGGCATATCGCAGCAACACTGCTCATGCCATTCGTTAGCAATTCCATCACCTGTATTATGAGCATTTCCCATACACTCGGTCCTTACACTGGAACCTCCTATTGAAGTACATTTCCTTTCACAAAGAGATTTAAGAGCGCAATCACTAGAACTGTTATGGAAAGATCTCGACATATTTCTGGTCACCTGTACACATATTTTTTCCAAAATTTGGTCAGAGTTGGGGGAAGGGGGTACAGAGGGTGGTGCATTATGAGTTCCTGGGGTCGGATGTCATTGCAGCAGCAGACACACTCAAATCCGGTGTAAGTACCTAATGAATAAGGTGTACACGTTTGTTGAGTAATGGATGAACTTCCATCCTCCTACATTCACTTCTACACCATTCTGAACATCTGGCGCAGCTCCAATATCCTGTCACTTCGTAAATGTCCCCACGACGGCATATATTTTCGAATGGTGGTACACCTTTGTCTGCTGATCCCGTCTCTGCCAAGAGGATTTAAAGTTTTTCGTCATTTTGCTATTATAAAAGCCATTTTTGTTTAGTATTTACCGTGATTACTCTAAAGCAACTGTTTTTTAAAAATCAATTAAGACTACTAAACACACCAAAATCAATTTTCTAATATAACAAAGAAAAAAACAGAAAGAAATGAACAGATAATGCATAATAGTTATCTAGTAGAGCTTACGTATGAAGGAAGACAAGGCAACGATGATGATGGCATTGGCATGAGGAAGGAACCAACGAGAGACTTCCCGCTGGTTATTGCAATCTTCATCCTAATACTCAAACCTCACTAGTTTCTTTGTATTCTGTCTTGTTTTCGTTTTGGTGATTATAAGGGACGGTAGGAGCTCTGTTTATAGCACTAAAACTCATCCAAACAACACATACAATTATCCATTCGGTATTGAGAGCCAATCAGTAGAAAAACAAAAAATAGAAAAAAGTCCCCACGTTTAAAATATAGTTTTTTTTTTTTTTTTTAAAGAAAAATATGTATAATCAAGATCAAAAAGAAAAATAGAAAAAAGTCCCCACGTTTAAAATATATATTTTTTTTTTTAAAGAAAATATGTATGATCCATTTTTAAAGAAAATATGTATAATCAAGATCAAAAAGAAAAATAGAAAAAAGTCCCCACGTTTAAAATACAGTATGATCTGTTTTTACTCCCACGTGATACACACTAGGTTTTACTATCACAAAATTGGTCAAAAAGACCAAAATCAACAATTCCCCGGTTGAAAAAGATCTTAGGTTTTGATACCGTTTAAATAGCTAAAAATTAAAAAGATACCGTTTAAATGGACAAAATTCAAAATAGATGTGGATGTAACCTAGCTTATCCTCGTCCATTTTCAAATATTTTTTTCTTATTTTTATTTTATGCATGATGCATCGGCCATCCTTGCTATTTTTTAAGTATAAGCCAGGATGAATCCAGTTTCATCCTTGTTATTTTTTTTTGGCTATTTCACCTGTACTTTTTTTTACTCGTCCATTTGAACCGTGTTTTAAATTTTTTTGGACAAATGACCCATTTTCACTTTTACTATCTCTACTGAAAGTGAATTGGGGAGTCCTAAAACAGACTTTAAATAATTAACCCACATAGATAACAACCAAACTAATTCGAAGCCTATATCTTCCCATCCCTGTCTAACGGAAGGTTTATGGTTTATTTTTAGTCTCTTACTAGACGAAGGTTTCTAAAACTATGAGATTTAAGTACTCTTTCTCGATGTAATTTAAATTTTGATCTTGATGTTTTTAAAATCCATATAATCTCAAAAAGACCTCTGTTTATATATGAAAATGATGATTTACTAGCAAACCTTCTATAAATACAAAAGTTCGTGTTGATTGGCGATATGGAACTACATAAAAACCTTTGTCTTGTAACGAACTCATAAGGCTAAGCATTATGGTAAATGAATTCGCTTTCTGCTATAGCTTAATTGTAGCGAAATGGTGTTCCATATCACCTTTAGAGTAGCGATGTCCCTTAGCTACACTTAGGAGTTGATCACATCTCATCCACATTGTAATTAAGGGAAATAAAACGGAAACTCGCTTGCATATACTTTTCACTTTACTCTGAAACTCGTTTCGGTGTGCTTTCGAACGAATACTTTCCTCGGTTTTCACTTATTTACCCTAAAACTTTTATTTTTATTTACTCAAGTTTTTTTTTTTTTTTTTTTTTACCTATTACATCTCCTTTGTTTCACCTCTTAATCAAGGAGGTGATTACCAAGCGACCAAAGGGCACGATAAATTTCTTCAGAAAAAAATCACATAATTAGTGTTCTAACTCCTCGTGGCAAGAGTCTATGACTATGGGTTCCTATTTGCTAAAGGGCTTGGTCACTTGCTATTTTCTTGGATAACATAGGCTATTGTGGGCTACTCTCCATTTAACTACAAAATCAAGGAAATGCCTCTACCAAAGAAAAATCTTGCTAAATCTAGGATGTGTTGAGCCTCAGTTGGCCCCCTCATAGGCCCGTCCATGCTCTTAAATATTCCTCCTTAAAAATTTTAAGGGAGAAAAGAAAGCGAAAACTCATCTATTTACACGGAAAACCCAATTTCGTGTTGTTTAGCTAAGTGATGCCTTTCTCCTAGGGATATCCCTTACCATTAAGGTTGCCGACGTAAGAGCTTCTCCAATAGAATTTGTGTGAAGGAAAAGTCTACATCCACATAGGACACACAACCATTTTTACAAAAATCATCTCCAACCCATTGATGTGAGGATGATGTGGCAAAAAAAAATTAGACATCCTCTAGGTGAACCTCTAGTTTTAGACATTCACTCAGAGGATGTCTTCCCATCCTGGTCACACTTTTATTAGTAAAAATCATTAAAAACAAAAATAGAAATAATTTTAACCAATTATATACCTACAAATAAGTAAAAAGAAGGATACAACCTTTTATGGGTTGGAGATAAAATTTATTTTCTTCTAATATTTAGAATTTTATACCTAGAGGATGTCTTAAAAGTGATGTCACATAGGAAACATCCATATACCATTGGAGAAGCTCTAAGCGAGTGACTCCCTGTTTTTCCATGAAAAGCGTGGCCAATCCAGGGGCGGATCAATATGTAGAAACTAAAAAATTTTACACTGGTATTCGGTTTGATAAAAAAAATTCATTGCTAAATCATAAGCTTAAGCCACCCAAAAACCAATAAGTTTTGGAGTCACTCCTAACTTCATTTTCCAGTTCCGCCACTGGGCCTATCCCTTATTTATGTGAGCGATTTTTATGTGGTTTAACTACAGTTCGTACACAAATGCAACAGGCATGTGTTTTTCCCCAACTCCCATGTGCAGTAGTAAAAGGCTAAATAAAGTGATGAGCCAAACATTCTGTAGGCGATAACTTCCACAGAAGTGGTCCTTTTTATTTTATCACTTGGCTCCAAATTTTTGTCAAAAAAATTTAAAAACATCAGTTCAAATGGGACGAAGAAAAAAAGAAATGCAGGTGAAATAGCTAAAAAAAAAATAAACAAGGATGAAACCGGTTTCATCTTTGCTTACGCTTATACTTAAAAATAGCAAGGATGAAACTGGATGCAATCCGTAAAAATAAAATATAAGAAAAAAATATTTGAAAATGGACAGGATGAAACCCAGTTGTCCCGCCTATTTTTAAATTTTTGTCCATTTAAACGATATCTTTTTAATTTTTGTCTATTTAAAACAAGATTGCAAACCTAAGTGATCTTTTTTTCTTTTCTACCTAGAAATTGTTGATTTTGGTCTTTTGTTCAATTTTGTGTAAATTAAACCAAATTTTCATTTTTAACTTTTTCTTCATTCATAAATGTGCATTATTACTTGTGTGAGATGGGCAGCCCACGTGTTATTTGTAACTGGACACGTTTTGATCGACATAGATATGATGCCATGACGGTGATGCACTTCAGGCACATTTTGTCCGTTATTTTGGAAACTATCTTTTGTTTCATCTGATTAAACTCGTTGGGTTGGGAGATCCAAAGTAATTGGGTTTGAAAAATTATCTATTTAATATAAGAATTTTTGGGGACCGTGGTTTTTTTAGAGACTGTTATAATTACTGGCAAGCGTGCATGGTTATAGGGGTGTCCTAAAGCGTGGAAATGATTAACCTCTTCTTATATAATTTAATTTAAAATTAACTAATAACCACTGGATATATATAGAAAAGTTCCCACGCTTAAAATATAGGTTTTTTTTTTTCCTTTAAAGAAAATATGGTATGATCCGTATTTAAGTCCCACGTGATACACACACAAGGTTTTATTATTTCTACTGAAAGTGAATTGAGTATTCCTAAAACATACTTCAAATAATGGAAATCTTTATTTGACTCCCTATTCTCCACCTCCCCACACCTCGCTTCACATCCTTTCGAGATCCACATTCAGATTCTGGTGGGGTTCACCATTCCCCTAATGGGGTTTAGATTGTAGGGAGGAGAATAGGGAGCCAAATAGCACTGCCGTTCAAATAACCCATATGGAAAACAACCAAACTAATTCGAAGCCTATGTGTAGGATCATAATATCGCAACGTACAAGACTCGCGGGATTAATAAACAGCCAGTAATCGTGGCGCCAGAGCTAAAATAAGCACTTGCAATGAATAACGGCCGTAAAACATAAAGAAGACGAGAGACCAAGCAGGGTTAAGAAGTGTC
>JAJJWW010016538.1:0-103482 GCA_023531295.1 Papaver armeniacum | reverse complement strand
TAAGGGGGCTGTTAAAAAATGTAAACTTGATTTTTAGAAGTGTCTAGTATTATCTAGGCCCAACTAGTTGGTGTAGACAAGTTCTAGAGTACTCTAGCCCATCTGTGAGTCTTCATGGTTAAAGAAAAAGACTAGAGCCCAAGTTCTCTAGAAAATTCTAGTTATTGTAAAGTAGTGAATAAGTCATGAACATTCTAGACCAAACTAGAGTAGTTTGGAGTTGGTGGGAGAACTCCTAAATAGAGAAGTAGAGGTCATGGGAAGGTGTAATTGAGTGGAAAACACCAAGTGAGTAGTAAGGTGAGAAAGTGAGTGAAGTGAGTGCTTGTAAAGAAGTAAGGTCTTGTACGACCAAGTTATTGTAATCAATAAAATTTTGTTTCCCATAAACCACATCGTAGAGTTTGTGAGCCCATTTTCAAACCATTTTCAAATACCCATTAGTCATTAACCCCAAAATCATTTCCAAATACCATCGCCACTTAATGAATGTGGGTTATAAATGGAAAATGGGATTTGTATCTCATATATACCTTGAAGAGAAAATGGTTAATTTGGATATGAATTGGAAATGTGGATTTCATATCTTTGGCAAGTACGTGGATGGTATCTGCTCCTTGTTAACTACCGAGTAATTACTTAATGAGTGTATTATTAGTTCATTTGGCCTGATTCTCGCTTTTAAGCATACAATACTAATTATGTTCATCGTAAGTGTTGAAGAATTCTTAGGTGATGGAATTGGGATAGGTCCGATAACTTCTTTTTCCTATAAAAATGTTGGTTTATATTTATTCTTGTGCACAGAATTTATCTCTTGGATTAGACACTCGCTTCCTCATCCAAAGAACTCCTGTGTAAGTAATAATCTCTTCGAATTGTAGACCCTCCCAAGAGTTATGTGCAACAACTTGCGCTGAAGATGATTTTGATGACCTTCATCCCTGAGCTGCTTCCACTCCTTGTAAGTAATAATAACTAATGATAATCAATTGTTGAGCTGATGCATTTTCTAGAATTTACTGTTTCACTCCGAATGTAAAACTAGTATTCAAGTTGCTAGAAATGTCTAGAGTCGCATGGACAAATGGGTTTAATTAGTGAGTTAAAAAAGTAAGAAATGTCCAGGGAAAAAGCCTTTGAATTTTTAATTTCTCCTTCTAGATTTGTAAAGATGCTCTATGAAATATTTACATTTTGTTGATTATATAATAAATATGTTATGTTCTTGTTTGGGCATGTTGGTTTGAGTTGTGTAGTACACCTCGGATGCAACTGCTTATAAATTTGTTTGCCATCCTTTGCCACACTTTTTTTCGTTCAACTATATCATGAGAACCATTTGTATCTTCTTGAAATTGTTCCATGAACATGTATTATGTCTTTATGAATATGAACATGATATATTTATAAATTGTTCCATAGTAGCCTGCACAAATTTGCATCAAAAGTCTACCAGACATTGCAGAATCAAAAATAAATAAGTAAGATACATTCTAGGCATTTCTTCTTGTCTGTTTCATACCGCCACCTCAAAAAAACCACTTTAAATCTATCGATTGATTATGGCATCTCCATTGTTTGATAATCATCATCAACAACAAGACGCCCAATATGATGATATTTCCTCTCAAACACAAGTTGTGATCCCATATCTAGTTTCCTTTCTGGTGCTAGCCAGTCACAGTAAAATTTTTTGTCTAAATCTCCGCTTTAAATTTGTATCTTTGAATTAATGTCATATTCTTACAAAAATTGTGAAGGTTTTCAATAGACAGCCTTTTGATTTAAGTCTCTTGTTCTTCAATAGACAAATTTTTCTCATAATACCATACTGAAAGGGAATCATTACCACATGGTACCAGGTATATTAATGACTTGATTTATTATAAAGATCGATAATCATGATTTGTTTTTTTTTTTTTAGTGACACAAGATTAGGAGATATGGAATTATTGTGTATATTGTATATATGGTTACATATTTTTTTAGTTAAGAAAGATATTTAAGAGGAGTAGATTTGTTTTTGGATCTCCATTTATTTATTCACAGGGAAACGTGTTTGTAATTCAAGCTTTTCAACAATAAGAAAACTTCGATCATTGTTTAGCTTGTCGTTTCACACAGCGCATAACAAAATGAAGGCTCTAAGATAGATGAAGTTTGATTTCCATGTTTATCAGTAATTAGTATCTTAATTTTCTTATTTTGTAAGGAACTGATTCATATTTGGATGTTTATAAAATGAAGACTGATGCAAACAAAAAAAAAAAAAAAAAATTCTTATTTTTTTGAAGCACTCAATTAACAATTAAAAAATAGCTTATGTCCAAACGTAATTTGTTGATAAAGGTCTAGCCACTGTATTTGATGTCTGATGTATACTAACATCATTTTTGTTTTCATGTGTTTACTAATCTACTGTGTTCTCTACTAGGATATATGGATGCTGACCAAGACAAGCCAAGTAGAATGAAGGGCCCATGTGATAGTCTGATCAAATGTAATTTGTACAGGTCCCAGGACCTCCGCCAGTGGGTTGTTAGTAGTAGTTAGCTCACTTAATTTTTATCCTGAAATAGATGTTTAGTTGCGCTGGAGTGTTGGTGAGTCACTGTTTGCGACATCTTCAAATGCAGAGAAGGATGACAATTCAAAGAGTGGGCGCAATTGATAAAATTCTATGTACGCTGTTGAAGGTTGTAGTTCCTTCTGGTACGCGGTAGGATACAATTGGCCGTAATGCTAATTATCTGCCAAGTGAGGCCCTTATACACTTCCAAAGTAATATGAACACATGTCATAGTAGTTCCTACCATAATATCAACCATTGAACTGAACTCCCCTGTGTTCGTCTTCCAACAGTAAACATGCACCTTTGCTTTGCAACTCACAGCTTGGTAAGCACCCATGGAAACACCTCTTGCATAGTCAGATTTGACCTCGTATACAAAGGTACAACGTAGCTTCTTCATCACTTGTCTTGTCTTGCCATTGAAGATCTCAACCTGACCAGCATTACGCATATATACTTACTCCATTGAGCTGAGCCTTACCATCTGTTGCACCTTTCCACCTCAACGAGACCACCAACACTAAAGCAGTTGGAAAGTGGGTTGTAACAGTTAGGCATGAGTTTCCACTATCCTTGGAAGGGATCTTGTCGATCTATTGTATACCAAACCCCACAAACAGATGTAACAAGGAAGTAGATAACACACCCATTACTTGGTTGCGACAAGAACAAAAATGCTGAGCACAGTAAAACAAGTAGAAACAACTCGAAGTGGATCAAACAACTATTCCACGGATCGAAAGACTTACGTAGACTTCAAAAGTAAGTAATAAAACGCGCAAGAACCCAATTTGTGAGAGATAAATAGGGACTCTTAACCACTGTGGAAATTGAAAGAAGAAGCATCAGAAGATACTTAAATTCATTGGCAACACATTCAATTAGGTGAGTAAAGTTAGAACATTGGAACCATAGATGACATAAGATGCTGTTGACATGAAAAAGAACGAAACATAAATCGAATAATGATCCTAGTAAGCGGCAAAACATAAATAAAGCTGCTTCATAGACTAAACTCAAAGTAAACATTCTTGAACGAATGAACACAGCCTTCGAGTTAGTGCTAATAACTTTAATACCAATTTTGATTGGAAACTCGGTACTCCATTCTACAATTCATAATTTTGGATTTTCAGACCTTGTCGATTCTAGATCTATTACCCTACTCTGAACCACTGAACTGAGCTAATTTGTTTTAATAATTGTTCACCTCGTTGCCTCATCGAGCACTTCAACAAAACAAGTTACTCATCTCCCACAAATTGATGAGGCTGCAGTTTCCGGATCAAGTGCCTCTTCTACTTAAGGAGAAAGCATATGTATCACAGCGGAAATCTGTAAAATTAATCACATGTGAGTTTTAGTAACATTCAGAAGTGTATCGTAAAAAGAAAACAAATCTGTAGATAGAAAACATACATCAACTGCGGATCAATCTTTCATCAGCTGCTGTTCATGATTTCACACCGGTAAATTAAAACTATGAGAGGAGAAATCATTGTGCGTGGATGATCATTAGATTTTAGAGTTCCACCAAGGTATGTGTAAGACTTTCCATTGAATCCTGAAAATACATTCATTACAAACCATTTTCTTATAATCAGATCTTTCAGAGAGATTTTCCAAAGGATTTTTCTGTTTCTGATTTCCACGCCGCCCGGCTTCACTCCTCACTCTTTCTTAAACACCAAAATGAAATTCTAGGGTTATCTTTCATTTTATAGACAACAACGAAATTTTCATTTACCAAAATATCCCTTTTGGTCTAACCTTCGCTTGCGTATTATTAAGCCTGGGCTTTGAGTACACACCCCAACATGGCTAATCTTGGGTATGCGATGTGATGATGATATGGTGTTGGGTGGTGAAAAGAATGTGTGTTGGTGATTCTGGTTGTGCATGACAGTGTGTGCAAATGTAGGATATCACCATTTTGCCTTCTCTAAAATGATAAGCCCATCATCATGTTGTCCTCTCAGGGGAAACATTTTGATTGTAGGATGGCAGTTAAGCTTCCATATGAAAGCTACATTTGGACTTATGATCCCTAGTGTTGCTGACTGTGGGAGTATGGAGCTGATGGCATGGTAAATACATACGAGTACAAGTGAGAATAATGAAGTCCTAACAGCTACCAGGTTATATTTATGCATACATTTGCCATAAATACACTAAAACAATGCTATTGTAACGAAACTGGGATACTTGGATTTATCACTTCTCATAACAAATTTTACTTTGAAACTTCACTTGTTAAGTTTGAGATCACGGCTTCCTTGACCTTTCTTGGGTGAAACTTCCCCAAGTCGCTTGTACATTTGAATCTTTCAACAATCGCCTGCACAAATTGTCAATAAAAGCAAGTCAGATATTGCTGAATAAAAAATAATAATATGATATGGGTAAAAATGAAATAATTTCAAAACTGCTATGGGTTGGATTACGGTTAGATATTACGATTAATCAGAATCGGACATGAAATTTCGAGCGATAACACCGAGATTCTGGGTAAAAAGTAGTTGCTGCACATACTACCCACAAAAGGGCGAAAGCAATAAGATGGTCAGCTATGAATACCAAATGTACATGGTCTCTGCATTTATACGTCAGGTCATCAACCACAATTATACATGTAGACAAGCACACTTGCTCAAGATAAAATCACACACTGACATTATTGAAATAAGAAAGCCTAAACTCCAACATTTTAGCAAGAATTGCTAAACTGGATCTATCCTGGTAATTAAAGCATAATTGAACATTCTGAGTTACCAGATTTGTATAGAAGCACATTACATAATTAAAGCATCATTGGACATTCTGAGTTTCCTGATTCATATAGAAGCACATTACATAATTGATTATGCATTAACATATTTAGTGATCCCAAGGCCACGTACACATGGCAGTTTACCCGAAGTTATGACTTTGATAAGACTGTGGTAGATCAAATGTACCAATTTGCGTAATATGCTCATTCCCATAAAAATATTAATCACAATCCACATTGTTTACATAGGAGAATGTGCCAGTAACTGTCATACACTGAACCCTTAACAGATGCTTCATTATACTCAAATTACAAAGATGTTATAGTCAACAGAGTAGGAAGGAAATGTGAAACATGAAGTATGTGTGTTCATCCTACTAATTGTATTCCTGCTAGTTATTATATTCAGTTCCGTACTCAATTTGAGAAAATTCAGTGATATCCTTGACTAATTTAAGTCTTTTCGATGGCTTAGAATTATCAAATCCACAAAAAGAAAATTAAACATGCCAATGAGATGGAGAACATGGGTCATTCAAATTGTCGTTCAATATTGCTTGAAGTATTTCAAAACATAAAAACCCCAAAAAGCTCAGTAACTAAACGTATCATAATATACTTCACAGTAAAATCCTTACCTGAAATTATAATTTCAATTAACTGATTTTGTACTTGGGAGCAAACTGAAAAACTAACTGCACTGATTTCATCCAGTCAACAAAGAGCAAGCAGCCAGTAGACCAGCCTGTCAGAAAAACAATTAGGCGAATAAAATTAGAACTGCCTGGATTACACCGGAATCAATCAGACTAAGGAAACAATTTATCCAACACCATAGATGATATAGGACGCATTCGAGACTAAATCTTAGTCACTAATGTAACAGTAAACACCTGCATATACGGATGATGATGATGATGAAACATAAATCAAACAGAAATTAAACATGCTTCAACAAACAAACAATCAACTTATTGAAACATATTTGAATTCAAGAAAAGAAATCAAACGAAGAAAACGATGAGAAGATAAACACAAACTTACTTAAGTTTTTGAGAGGATAGATCAATTTGCTATATGATTCAATCAACAAAACCAAACCATGATTTGGGCTTGATCTTCATTTTCATGGATAGACAAATTTCTGAAGAATCCATTCTTCTTGTGGTTGCGGCGGCAGCTTGATGAAAAGAAAATATCTGAATCTGGATCTCATTGTTATGTGTTAGGTATATGGATTTTTATAGTTTCCATGGATGGATAGGATCAAATGGACATAATTTCACGGCTATGATTTATTCACATCGGTTTTGGTCCGGTTTGTTTAGGCTAAAGTGGATGCTAAATCATGGTCGGGTGCCACAACCCGAAAACCGACCGAATGCATACAAGGGTAGCTTCGGTAATTTAAATCTCCATCTTGAAAACCTAAAAGAATCTCTGTCCTCTTTCACTCACTTCCTCCTCCACGACACAGAAGCGCGTCTTCATCTTCAATCCCACCACCATTGCATCTTCAGTATCACCGCCATCGCCACTTAATGAATGTGGGTTATAAATGGAAAATGGGATTTGTATCTCATATATACCTTGGAAGAGAAAATGGTTAATTTGGATATGAATCGGAAATGTGGATTTCATATCTTGCAAGTACGCTGATTTTTCAGTTGCTAGTTGTTATGCTTCGATTGATGTGGATGGTTTCTTAGTTTTTCCCCATAAACAAGTTTGGAATACTAAAATACCTCTCAAAGTGGCTTTTTTAGTTTGGTGTTTGTGTTATAAGGGAGCACCAACTCTAGACTATCTGGAAAAGGCGGGTAAGGTAAACTCTAGTACATGTTTGTTCTCGAATATTGAGCAGAAACTCGAACCATCTTTTCTTGCATTGTTCTGAGACTAGGAAGATATGGACATATTTCCTAGACAACCGTTTTGGAGTAAAATGGGTATTTTCGAGAGCATAAAATCTAATATTTGGGAATGGTCTAACAAGAAGAGCAGAAAATGATAAAAAAGATTTGGGGTATCTTGCCGTTTGCAATCTGGTGGACTATTTGGACGGAGCGCAATTGCAGGCTCTACAAAAACAAGAGAAGAAGTTTCAACCAGATAATAGTGTCTCAAAATGCACCCTTCATAATTCTTTGAATACTAAGATTTTGAGGGTTACTCCTTGAGCACCCTAATTTGTAATTGGGAAGCCGTGTCCGATAACAAACTAAAATTTTGTATTCTTTCATGTTTTTGACTTTTGCTCATTGTTTTGATGAGTATTAGTCTTTTTAAATATATCGCCCTTTGCCTTTCAAAAAAAAATATCTTGCAAGTACGTGGATGGTATCTGTTCCTTGTTAACTACCGGAGTAAGTGTCAAACAACTAAGTACTAAAACTGGTTTCAAATTTAATTACTTAATGAGTGTATTATTAGTCTGGCCATTCGGATTCTCGCTTAAGCATACAATACTAATTATGTTCATCGTTAGTGTTGAAGAATTCTTAGGTGATGGAATTGGGATAGGTCCGATAACTTTTTTCCTATCAAAAAGTAAGAAAAATCCGGAAAAAGCCTTTGAATTTTTAAATTCTCCTTCTAGATTTGTAAAGATACTCTATGAAATATTTAGATTTTGTTGATTATAGTAATAAATATGTTATGTTCTTGTTTGGGCATGTTGGTCGAGTTGTGTAGTATCTCGATGCAATCGGATTTATAATTTTGTTTGCCACCCTCGGCACACTTTCTTGTTCAACTATATCATCGAGACATTTGTATCATCCTGAAATTGTTCCATGATTTCATGTACTCTTTACTATTTTCAAATAATGAGGTGACCGACGGATGAAAATGAAGTCTAAATATATTTAGGGCGCCCGGATGGCCAACAATATAAGAATTCTAGAACAAAGATGCTCAGGCCCCTTTCCTCGAAATATCGTAAGGTGAAACTTTGATTATTGAAAGAATATATCAAAACAAAGTTCCACGGCCATGCTTTTTCAATTAATATTCAGAAATTCCATACAATTGTTAGAAATCAAAGCATTACAAAGATGAATTACACAAAAATAAAAGTGCAACCGATAAAATCCTTATTTGTCATTACAAGTAATCAAATATTTTTATCACCAAATATCAGCAGGATCCACCACGGATATCAAGACACCCTTTATCAGCTGGATCCACCATGGGCATCAAGACACTATCTACATCGCTTTAGAAGTAGATTCGTTGCCTAGTTCCTTCCAAAGAACAAATTCTTTTTACGTAAATTGTCAAATTTTCCTAGTTGAGAGGATAAGTCATTATGATAACAGATTGATTCCTGCAAACAAACAAAATGAAATCATATTATAGATTAGGATTTTCGGAAACTCGAAACCATCAATAAACTAGTGAAATTTAAATAATCAAAATCAAAATCAGAGGCATACAAAATGCAACTTATTCAGAGAAAAGACCCAATGGAATGTTAGCCGAGGGATCTTCACCACATATTTCATCTCCTTCGATCTGCTTAATCAAACCAAACCCCTCAACACTCCAAACATACAAATGCAAAAGGGCGGCTAGCTCATATAAGATTAGTGAAGAGAGTCCTCGTGAACATTACACTAGGGTGGCTATGGAGTCATAAGGCAATATATATAGCACTAGGGTTTTTTACATTTAGGGTTTGCTAGAACTCCCACTTAAATTTTGTTTAAATTAAGACCGTTCATCAGATGCGAGTCATGCGAGGGTCATGAATGCACGAATACTGTTAACATTCCACGAAGAAAATAAAGATTTTGGGTCTTTAAAGTAAGGAGCTGAATGACTTCAAATATGCATTTTGGCACAAATTCTATAACTCTCGTTCAATATGAACCATTATAACTCAAATTTTGCTTTGAAATCTCTCATATTTACTTCATTAACCTAAAACATATCTCTTGATCCAAAATCTCCAATTTTATCCTAGTTTTGCTACAATAGTACATAATTTGTCATGAGATTCGTAATTTGCTTCTTAATCCAAAATGTAGCCTAACCTGAATTATATGGTGTGAGATTCCAATCTGCCTAGTTAGTGATCTAAAATTATAGCTCAAAATCTGAAAGTGTGGCCCCATATAAATAGTGTCCTAATGTAATGGTGCGACCAAAGTGTACTTAAGAAGCAAATGATGATTTGCTTCTCAATCCAAAATATCTCCTAATATGTCGTGGTGACTCAAAACTCAGCTGTGGATCCTAAACGGCAATGCGAAATCTAGTCTCTCTAATACGTACAAAGTATGCGAAATGATATATGGCACCCAAAATTGCGGCACCCATTGCACCCAACATGAGGTGGCAATTTTCAGTTTGATTATAAGTCTGGCCCATAATTCCATATCATAATTATTACTCAAAACTTAATCGAATGAAAATACCATGATCAAAATACTTTAATATTGTAATTCTTCTATTATTCGCTTCACCGAACCCTAGATCGAAATTGTGTGGTGCATTCTTGCCAACTACATAATCCTTAAAGGGTAGCTCTATAATTTGTGTGGTGCATTTTTTTATTTTTTTGATTCAATCAGTAATAGCTTCAGAGACAAACAAAGACTCGTATAAACTTCCAAACAAGAATCTAAACATTGCATTATCTCCACATAATTGCATTGATATTACGCCAAGTTTAAAGAGATCCCAACTCTGAAGACTTACTTTTTAGGGTTTGATTTAAAAGCCGACACAACAAAATTGCACGAGCAAATGATGCATTCTGCAGCATATATACACGCTGACTACGTGATCACCATTTACAACAACTCTAGTAGCCGAAAGATAAATAGTGTATATTCCAGTTCATTGGTGTCCCCGCATTTTATAAACCAATCATCCCCATTGCGGGGTTGGGCGCCAATGAAAATCTTTGAATTTCCAAGGTGAATGTTGGGAATTGAATTATCCGATCAATCGTTGTAACCACACCAAAGATTTCCCCGACTCAAGTAGAAACAAGATTACCTTTCTTGAATGCGTAGAAAAATCCAATGTAGATGGGTCGTCATTTCTTATAATGTTAGATGGAATGTGTGTGTGTTGTACATTCACCACAAACCAAGGTTATTATTCACTGATTCACACTATGAATTGCAACAAATTGAGATTTCATACAGTCTTAGATAGATGGGTTAGGTAATCTAACAAAAATCTGAAATTTAGAGAAAACAAAAATACATAACAAAATTATTTGGAAAAACAAAATGGTAGATCTCACTACAACTAAAAATAATTTTACCTAATACATTGGGTATTTTTCTCGAATGTATTACTTCATTTAACTTCTTTCTTTCCATGAGACGAGATTGATGAGCAGAAACTAAACCCCATTCACGAGATAGATTCAATCTGGAGAAATAGATGACTTCCTTAAGTTTTCAATTTTTTTAAACAACATTGAACTGCAAAGATTAGAGACAAGCAATGGATGATTTGTGATATCTGAGAGGAAAAATCATAATGCCATAATAATTCGTTGGTGATGATGGTTCAAAAAACTGACTAGCAGGAAACTAAACTAGTGTCACAGCTTAAACATTCATCACAAACCATGGTTATTATTCACTGATTTCACCATGAATTGCAACAAATTGAGATTTCATACTTGCTTAGATAGATGGGTTAGGTAATCTAAAAAAACTGAAATTTAGAGAAAACAAAAATAGATAACAAAATGGTATATCTCATTACAACTAAAAATAATTTTACATAATACATTCGGTATTTTTTCTTGAATGTATTACTTCATTTAACTTCTTTCTTCTAATATTATTAAAGACCATTCAATCCTGGAAACAGATGTTCTTCCTAGATTTTTCAATTTTCTTAAACAACTAACTGGAATCCCACATTGAGAGAAGCAATGGATGATTTGAGATATCCGAGAGGAAAAGTCATAATGCCATTATAATTCGTTGGTGATGATGTTAGGAAGCATCCGCCATGATATTGTTTGGGTGCCATTCACAATAACAAACATAGATGTGATAAGATATGAGAGTTGTTGTTTGTTTAGGGTTAAGGTTTTTGTTTGTACCCAAAATTACTTTTGGGCACGAAACACGATGAATGGATAGTTTTGGTGAGTATTGGGGTTTGGAGACGGATTGGAAAGCAAATAAAGAGACAAAGATGAACGCAGTTTTACGTGGTTCGCATGGCTTGCCTACGTCCACGGATCAATCCCTTGGGGAGAAATGTTTTATTGATTTTTCTATTACAAAATATGTTTTTCTCTCCTCTCCTCTTGGCCTTCCCTAACCGATTTCTCCTTCCCTATTTATACAGCCCCACATCTAAATATAAACATAAATTACATTAATCGCTCATTCATGTCTCCATCATCAATTCTGTATGAAACAAATGGAGTTAATTCGCATGTATGAAATCACGCAATTAGTACCGCATGGCGTAAACTTTGCATTGAGTACCGCATGGCTGAAATCTTCTTTGCATTTAACACCGCATGACTCAAATCACGGACTTCACCCGCATGGCCAAATCGCTGGAATTCAATTACGCATGAAACCGCACATTTATGCTTCCATGATAAATTTCGTGATAAATGATGGCCGGCGTATTGGTTTGCCGGCCGGAATAATCGATCGCATGGGTAGGGAATGGCTTGATGGTTGACAGGCATGATGGCTAGAAGTGTGGATGGAGGCTGGCTGGGAATTGGTTTGCAGCATTGCTGGCTACAAGACTGAAAATTGGCTAGGGGTGCGACTGACTTCGATAGTTGACCGATTTGACCATTGACCCGGTCAGTGCATCAGTGGGCTGCCTTGGTTGATCGGTTAGTGGGCTTGGATGAGTACCATAACATGATTCAAGTATCAATTTGACCCATTAAGTTGTATTTTTACTTATGGTACAAACATCGCCCCCTCTTAACCTCCAACTTGTCAGGGTTAAGAAAAAAATTCGTGTTCCTTAGTCAATGATAAAACTCTCCCCCAAGTGTGGATTATTGATATTTAGGTGATTGGCGACTTTCCCTTGTTGTTTGCGGAAATCAAGACGCCCCCAAGAGTAAATTTATGTTGCTGAAGCGTAAAAAGAAACGCCTTCGTTGATTTGTGGAGATCGTAATCAAGTCGCCCCCAAGTGCTGCAAAAACAAGACTGAGGTGATGCAACTGAAGCTTGATAATGGGCAGTGATGTTGAAATGAGAGGTAACAACATTGAGTGAAGGTAGTCTCGCACCAGGCTGTGATTAGGCCGGATGCAGGGAGTTGTGAACAATTTGGTGCGGCTTCGTCGGTGGTCTGCCAGGAGCATCGAGCATTGGCGGAACATGCGTCAATTTGGATGCGGAGCGACGAGCAAACTACAACTGCAGCAGCCGCGATCACCGAATGGCGCGGAGTTGGAGCCGAAGCCGGATGGGAGCTGCGGCGACGATCGGTTGCTCTGCGGAAGATCGAACATTCAAAGCACTCGCGATCCCGGTGGGTATGGGAAGCGGCTTAGCAAGATCGCACTATAAAGCGGCTGCGATCAATTTGGACTGCGGAGTTGCGAGATAGAGCTGGGCAGAGTATGGCGGCCGATCGGTGGTCTGCAGTGACCTTTAGCATTGCAGCGAGCGCGATCAGCCGACCGGTGCGGTCTGGCCAGTAAAATCGCATCAGCTGCAGCCGTGCGATCAAGGGTATCAGCGGAGTGTTCGCGAATGCAGCCGACCGAGATCGCTTTGATCACCGTAATGTCAGGGACGAGCAAAGCCAATCTGCAGCAGTTTGATCTGGATCAGAAGCAACAACTAGAAACAGCTGCGAAGAAATGGGCACTGGACTGGCAGAATTTAAGAGTGGAGTTGATCGCAGGCTTTCTCGGACAAATGATGGTGATGCAAAGCAGCGACGAACACGATTGGTTAAAGAAATGCGATCACCGGATCACAGGAATACAACAGTCGGACCGCAAAGTAGCTTCATCACCGGATCAGCAGCCCTGGCGAGAGACTTGACTTAAACGGTTCGATAAACCTAGGTGTAACTGTTACAAATAAAACTAAACAAAGACGAAGGGCCCAAATGAGTGCTTCGGTACGCATTAGTTGGTCCAACCGAGTACAAAATTCATAGGCAAAACCGGGATCAGCGCCGGTCGCGTCCAACCGAAAGCGGCTTGCTTTTGAACTGAGTACAATAATTCAATCAACATAACTATAGCAGCTTACCATTACCGATTGTAAAAATTGTGCAAAAATATTAGGGTGTACACTCGGCTCCCTCTTAATCTGCGCAACTCGTTGCAGGATTAAGAAGTTTGGGTTATTTCATATCATGAGGTTTCGGCTTTCAGAAGTTTAATCCCACATTGCGATTAGGTGCTATGTAACTCGCCCCCAAGTGTATGAAGTGTTACACAGCTTGCCCCAAAAGAGTTATTTCATATCATGAGGTGTTACATATCTTGCCCCCAAGTGCTACTTAGTCACATTGAAGTGATATGCAACTTTCCCTAAGATAGTAATTTTCATGTCAGCTCAATGCCCTGCACAAGGGTGCACTTCCTTGCGCATTTTGCTTGCGCATGGGATTTTGAATATGTCTCGCTATCCGAATTCGCGGGGGGCCAATCCCACTATTCCGTATGCGCGTAATTGAAATGTGTGTATCCCTCGTGAGAAGATGCTTGCCACATTAAAGTTGTCTTCTTCAACAAAAGTATGCATGAATATATGAAAAGATGAAAAAATATGTAAATTGTATACTTACCTTATTGAAAATGTTACTACGTGACTTCGCTTACGAAGTGATTAGGATGCCCACCGGCTATGTCTGTGTTTTCCAAAATGACGATGATTAGTATAGTTGCCTTAGCGCCTCTGCCTCGACTTAGTAATTGATTTGTCAGGACCGGAATGCACCAATTAAGCCCAAGTCGATCGAAGATGTTGCCACGCAATCGTATTTCGTGAGCGTGATCACCGCACTGCCAACAGATTATGCAAAATCGACCTCAATCGGTTGAGAGGAAAACGATTGAAACATTTTTTCTAAAAATCGGACTACAACAATTCACCCAATGGATTGTATGAATTAAAAAGGACTGTGGATGTTCGATCAATAAGCCAATGATTGTTCTTTGTGAAACCGATTACAATAGTTCAATCAACTTATCGTAATAGTTATGTGGAAAAGGACCGCAGAGTTCGATCAATCGACCGCAGATTTTCGTTGGTGATTGAATGTGACCGTTTCGTAAGTGCTGTCATTTTACATTTCTAAAAATTTTAACTTTCTCCGAAAAATTGGAATGTTGCCTTCACGATGTTGGTAATTGACATACGATCTTATCGGGTGACAATCACTCGATTTGATGCACGAAGAAGAAGTTATCGATGAAACAAAATTGGTTGGTCGTCGCTTTCTCTAACATGTTGATGATGTGATTGTCCCCAAAAAATATTATTCTCCAATTGCAAAATTTTACCTTCATGTCGTAGGATATTGAAATGCGATCGCAACGAGCCAAAAATCATCCAATTCGGACGTGAGATGAAGGAGATATCAACGAAACAAATTTTTAGACCAAGCCCTAGTGGGGTGTAGATATCCGCAAGGCAAGAGAAATCAAGCGGAATAATCCGAGGGCTACGGGATTAAGTTGCGCCGCGTGCGTTGAATCAAGACTACGAATTAAGTTGTATCGCCGCATCGAATCGGAGCCTCCAATTAATCGGCGATTAATCGCACTCATCCGAGTACTCGCCATTTAATCGGCGATTGCCACGGCTTGTCCGCCCATTTCGCCGTTCGTTATGGCTGGACAGTCTACGCCGCAATTTTTTTTTTTTTTTTTTTTTTATGTTTTAGAGCATCGAAAATGGATGTACTGTGGAGCATCAACGGTCTTCTTTTCACAACATCGAAATTTGATGTAACATGAAGCGTCGAACTTTTCCAGAGTTGAATTGGATGTATCCCTGGGCATCGAAGTTTGATATACCACTTAGCATCAACGGTATACATACGCCGAACATCGAAATTTGATGTAACACGAAAGAGCATCGAACCTTTTTCGATTGATGGAAGTGGGTGATGGACACCTATGACGTGGGTGAGTGAAAAGTAAAGTTGGTGAACGAAACCCCAAGAGGGTGAACAGATCGACGCCTTGCCACTTGCGCCGTGGCGCGCTCGTGTTGGCCGGGGTTGGCCATGGCTTTTTTTTTTTTTTTTTTGAAACCTTCGCAACACATTTAACTGTGATCTTTGCTTTTGGACTTTGGTGACAGGTTTCATTGACTTGTTGTGTTTTCCTTGGAAAGCTTTAAATAATGACCCTATAGATGTTTAGCAACGGGTTGTGTGGATCAAGTGTCGCTTCTCCCGAATTTTCACCATGATTTTGTCGACTTTTGTGGCCCTTTCTCGACTTTTCCGAGATGCTTTTCTCGAGGTTTTCCGTTGGGTATTTAAGCACCTTGAGATGTAGACAACGGACAAAACTTTGCGATCATGACAAAGATTTCATTTTGTCATACAACAAACTTAAAACAGTGGATCATGCGTATTTGAGAAGCAATTTTTTCTGACTTGGGACTTGAATCATGTTGCGGATCGAACATCCCCGACAACAACCTTGGTGATTTTCGCAGCGAGTCGGCTTTGGTGGCTTCCGATCGCCGATCTTTGGGCTATAGTAATTAGGATTAATCGAACTACAGACAGGCTGCGATCGGTGGACTACAGTGATAGAAATCGAAAGCGGATGCGACCATGTTGTGGATCGAATATCCTACAATGCTTTGATGGTATTTCACTACATCTTTTGTCACAAACGATCGTTCGTTAACACTATCATCATATTTTGTAGTGACGCGATTTTCAGCGGTCCAGAATGACTAATAGCTTGACAAATCAAACAGGCGGATCTTGGTTGTAGCAAATTGCGATCGACTGGCAGATTATGTGCGATCATACGGTAGAGTAGACAAATCGTCAGCTAGATCATGATCAATTATGATCAAACTAGTCTACAACAATTGCGATCAACTGGACTGCAGCAGTGATTTTCCAAAACGCTCAGACTGTTTTTTCACGGACACGATTTTGAAGCATTTTCTACAACTTTTCTCAATGGGAAAGCACGATTTCTTTTCTCGTATGTTCCCCTTAGTCGGCGCCAATGTTTGTACCCAAAATTACTTTTGGGCACGAAACACGATGAATGGATAGTTTTGGTGAGTATTGGAGTTTGGAGATGGATTGGAAAGCAAATAAAGAGACAAAGATGAACGCAGGTTTTACGTGGTTCGGCATGGCTTGCCTACGTCCACGGATCAATCCCCTTGGGGAGAAATGTTTTATTGATTTTTCTATTACAAAATATGTTTTTTCTCTCCTCTCCTCTTGGCCTTCCCTAACTGATTTCTGCCTTCAACTATTTATACAGTTCCACATCTAAATATAAACATAAACTACATTAACTTCTCATTCATGTCTCCATCGTCAATTATGTATGAAACAACCGGAGTTAATTCCATGTATGAAATCGCCGTAATTAGTACCGCATGGCGTAAATTGCCGATTGAGCCTCGCATGGATGAATCACCATTTAACACTGCATGGCTGAAACTGCTGGACTTCAATTCGCATGGCTGAAACTGCTGGAATTCAATTCTGCATGAAACTGCACATTTATGCTTCCATGATAAATTCTGCATAAATGATGGCCGGGCGACATTAGTGGACATTTTTCATAAATAGCTAAATCGCATGGGTAGGAACGGCATGATGGTTGAGGCATGATGGTGGCGGTGTGGATGGAGGCTAGAATTGGTTTCGCGGCATTCTTTGGCTACAAGACTGGAAATTGGCTAGGGGTATGACTGACTTCGATAGTTGACCGACTTTGACCATTGACCAGTCCGTGCAGACTGGTGGGCTGCCTTGGTTGACTGGTTAGTGGGCTTGGATGAGGACCATAACATGATTCAAGTATCAATTTGACCCATTAAGTGGTATTTTTACTTATGGTACAAACAGTTTTGTTTTCTTTTTCTCTACTCTGAGAATAGGGATGGAGGAAGCACAAAGTGGATATAATCTCTGGAGAAGATAATCTTAAAATCTGCCTGTTATTAGTTTAGGGTTTATTTATTACCCTTGATTTCAGTTTTCTTCATTCATCTAACGACTCATCACATTTACTTGACTGACCGTAATTTTTGACCGTGCTATAAACGGCTCTGATTGTACTTCATATAAACAAGGACAATTTTAAACGGTAGGATGTTTTTGTCATATGAGTGTAAATCTTGGAAAGTTGGTTAATAAATAGCTAGCAATCCGTTGTTCTAAAATTCATCTGGAGTTTGATGAATTTCTTTTTCGAAAAGTCCTAAATTTCTCACTAGAAAAATCTCAATTTTAAAATTTGTCATTTTTTTTTTTTTTTTGCGTTACTCAGAGTAGCCATTTCGATATTCAGAATTAAAGTAAAAAAGTTACAAAGACCTTATAACAACGCAATGCAAAATCGGTCTCTCTAAATCAAATAAAATCATTGGTTTTTTATGTTTCAAGGTCTGATTGTGTACTTAAGCTACTTTAACAGTCACGACATGAGTTTCCACTATCCTTGTAGGGGATCTTGTCGAGCTATACGATATACCAAACCCCACAAATAACGAGTGTAATGAAATTCGTATGCACCCATTACTACGTTGGGACAAGAACAGAACTGATGAGCCCGGTAAACAACTCCAAGTGGAATAAACAACTGTCATAACTCTTCCACGGATCGAAAGACTCTCATAGGCTTCAAAAGTAAGCAATAAAACGCGCAAGAACCCAATTTGTGAGAGATAAATATGACTCTTAACCACCGTGGAAATTGAAAAAAGAAGCATCACAAGATACTTCAATTCCTTCATATGTATTGGGAGCACATCCAAACAATTAGGATTGCCTTTTACACTGGAATCAATCAAACTAACGAACAATAGATGACATAAGATGCAGTGGACATAAAAATAAATCAAACAATTGGATTTTTTTTTTTTTTAGTTGTAACAATGGTTATTTACAGTCAATCAATAATCTTTTCCAGGTTGATGAAACATAAATAAGCTGCATAATCTGAAAATAGACATATTTGAATATATGCTTACCAATACACATGATCTTCATTTTGCTTTTGCTTTTTCAACAGCCTTCCGGTTAGTGCTAATAACTCAGTATACTCCATTCTCCAACTCCTACCTTTAAGATTTTCATACCTTGTTGATTCTAGATGTAATCTGAGCTTTGTTTTGATGTTGTTCAGATAACATACTCAACGAGCACTTCAACCAAACAAGATCTCCCACTAATTTATCAGGCAGACATTTTCGGATGGAAAGCATCAACTTTTACAGTGGAAATCTGTCAAATTCATCGCAAGTGAGTTCAGGTAACATTCAAAAGCGTGGATCGCAAAAAAAAAAAAAAAAAAAAACTAATCTGTAGATAGAAAACATACATCAACTACGGTATACACACAAGACCAAAACAAATTGAAATCATGAGAGGAAAAATCATCGTGCTATGACCAGATCTATTGTGTGATCTTCACCAGGATATGTGTAACGCTTGACATCACATACAAATCCAAAATTAGATCCATAATAACAAAAACAACCCATTTTGTTATCAGATCTTTCAAGAGATTTTTGGTTTTTTTTGAGGCGCCGCCAGCTTCACTCCTCACTTCTCACTCTTTCTGAAACACCCGAATGAAATTCTAGGTCTTCTTCTTCTTTTATTAAGGACACAAAATTATCATTTACAAAAATGTCCTTTTAACTCTAACCTGGGCCTGAGCTAATGCAGTGCAGTGCCCATCCATTTACTAACTAATCTAGATTTTCATTTTCATCATGGAACTGGAAGACAAGTTTTATTTACTGCTGTATAACTTATTGGGCATATTGTGGGTAGCCCCAATAAATGGATATCTGAGTTATTTTCTTGCTTTACCTTATTGGTTGATTTATCCATGAATCCTGATGGTGTGGTTTAATTTTAGAACAAGTAATGATAGTGATCTGTAATTATGATTGGTTCTTATGCAACAATGTTACTTTAGTAGGGTCAGGACTCAGGAGTGTAAACAACTCTGGCTGCTGTCTTTTTATGGTTTAACAACAAATCAGGATTTGTTTCAGCCAATCTAGGATTATCTTAACTTAAGCTGGGTTGGTAATAATCTAGTTTCAAGGTCTAATTTTGTACTTAAGCTTACCTTAAGGTTAATGGTACTTTAAGTTTAAGTAGTGATGAGTTGTCTTAACAGTTTAACAGTTTTGTACGTTGCGTTCAAAGCGAACCTTATTTTTAGTCATATCGACATGTTTAGACAATACTTAATGCAGATATTTACTATATTCAGCAGTTTCAGACACTATTTGAACTAAGTTATAGCTCCAAAGACGTTTATTGCATTCTAGTTGAGCCAGAGATTTACATATTTTTCTGCGCAGGCATGTTTGTCTGTCGAGTGTGTTTGTGGTTTAGTCTTGAAATCCATTATACTCTTTGTTGTATGCATGTCTTTGCATTTTTGTAGCTGAACTCTATCTCAATTTTCTTACATATAGATGCTTATAACATTGTAGTGGAATGGAGGATTTTTCCTTCTGCTTTGGGTGTTCGTTGAAGTTTTGTTGGAGAATGGAGGTGATTTGTCTATCTTGTTATGAGGCTGTTTTCAAAATCCATAAGTGAAATTTCAATTTCGTATTTCTATATGTTATAATATATGATCAAAATCGACCGTAATTCTCAAGAGACTCATGTGATTAAATTTTTGTTCATCATTATTCGGTACCGTAGTTTTAGCAATTAAACAACCCAAATTATCGGAAATAGGATTCTCGATTCTCGAGTGACCTAAAATATGCACTTGGCACACATTGTACAACTATAACCCAAAACAAATGACGACATTAAATCAATGTTCATTTTAAAATTTCTCCGAAGTAAAAGTTTTCCAATTTACCCTAGTTTTTTCACAGCAGTTCATTCAATGTCCCGCAATTGATAATGTTATCTGGATACTTTTACCCTAATTTTTACACTTATTGTGTAACAGAAGTGTAAGTAAATTCTCACCCTACTATTTAGTAGATTCAAGATGTCTTAAGTCGAGTTAGGGCATCTTTATCATTCTTAGTTTTTTTTCCCCCCTCTTCCCTCCGCTGCCTTAAAAACAAAAACCAACACGGATCGATCATCATCGATGGCTTTTGACGATCATCAAACAACAGCAACAAGAAGATCGTAGCATAATGATATTTCCTCTCAAACGTAAGATCTTAGTCTTCATTTCTTTTTATTTGTAGGTTGAACTGAAATCAATTGCTTACAAAAATAAATCATAAGGATTTATCGACTTTTATTAATTTGCATCTCTCTTGTTTTCATCTGCAGTTCAAGGATCAGCCGTGGTGGATCTCCAATCTTCAGGAGGAGTGTTGTTAGGTAAGCAACATTCTACAAATAGTGTGAAATTGATCTCCAAATTCACTTTCTGTGAAACAAGACAAAGGAAGATATGAATCCTGTGGTTTTTTAATTTTATAGAGGTGCTGACCAACAACATATTTGTCCAACGAATGTGCAGGTGTTGTTTTGGTTGCGAATCCACTGTTGAGGATAGCCATCCAAGCTATCTATTTACCACTTAATCCTCCAGCTGAATATGGACATTCACCACTTGGCGTCCAAATAATCCTTCACACCAGCTGCTTCTAATTTTCTCGTTTAGCTCAATTCTGGCACATTTAAGCTAAGCCTTATGGTAAAAATTTTACTCCGCATGTTAGTATATGTTCTTACGCAATAATGATAGTGATATCTGGTTGGTTCTAATGCAATAATGATACTTTGTTAGAAACATTGTTGATTTCTTATGGTTTAGCAACAAATCGGGATTCCTTTAAGCTAATCCTTGATTAGATCAAGTTAAGCTTGGTTGGTAATAATCCAGATTAAGGTCTGGTTCAAAGTGTAATTAAGCTTACCTTAAGGTGCAACCAATAAAAATTCAAAATTGTACTGTTCAGTTTAAGCAACTATCTGTACTGTTCAGTTTCATTTCCTTTAAGGTTTATTAGTAATTAGTTTCCACTTGAATAAAATGAAGGCTGATCTTTTTTAAAGCAATCAATTAACAATCAAAAGATAGATTAGGTGGACATTTTAACATTTGACGCTATGATGCATGTTTGCCCTTACTGTAGTACGTTGATAAGTATGGTTTCATGAATTTTTGCTACTAACATTTGTTGATAAACGTCTAATAGCTTTTCTGGTTGTACATTTTCTGTTTGATTACTTTTGGATAATAACGTCATTACTGTTTTCTACGTGTTCTAGGACATATGGCAGGTGACCAAGAGAAGCCAAGTAGAAAGAAACCAATGAAGGGCACATTTGGAATATCCAATGTAATTTGTAAAGGATGATCCACGGATGCTTCAAGTTTGACAACCTAACGGCGAGAGCACATCTAATCTGGGTCATTATATTTCACTATTTAGCTAACACTTATTTTCCAGATGAGAATGGGCATTCACCCCTTATAGAGCGTCAAAATAATCCTTCACGGAATGCTTCAAATTGTCCCCTTTGGCTCAATGCTGGCAGTTCAATACATTATGGTAAAAAGGGTGCAAACTTTTTTTTTTTTGTGGTTTAGCAACAAATTAGGATTTGTTTAATCTAATCCTTGACTAGCTTAAGTTGAAATGGGTTCTAGTAATCCAGATTAAGGTCTGGTTTAATGTCTGATTGTGTACTTAATCGTAGCTTAAGGTTAATGCTACTTTAAGGTTAAGTAGTGATGAACTGTCCTATGAACTGTCTCTATATGGAACAGGCTAAGAGACACATAAGATGTTCTTAATTCTCCTTCATAAAATGATGTCCCTATTTCTTCTTTGTAATTCTATTTCTACCAGCATAACGTTATGGGTCATTGACCTCCGCGAAGTTGAGAAGCTTCAAGTTCACAATGTAAGGAGGGAACACAACCAATCTGGGTCATTCACCAAGCTGCTTCTAATTTTCCCTTTTAGCTCAAATCTAGGACTTCAAGGTGTTTTGCCTTTTAGGATATGCACCAGTTGCTTGAGTCACATTACAAGATAATTTCATGGGTATCCGATGTCCTTTATTGTAGCCAGTGTCGGTTCCAGCTGCATTGCTTTCGTTTTCACCACAAAGGAGGCAGTGATCCCTAATGGTATTGATACAGCTTTAAAGAATGATACCATGGTGGCCTCGAAAAGTGTGGTATTGTGTTCTTGAAAAAGTGTTAACGTTGATGATGGTATCATGTGGGGTGGTGAGGGGCGTAGATTGTGCAGTGATGGATCCCCTGCTCAGGTGTGTGAAGAGTTTGGTCCACGTTTATAGTGCCCTTGTACATGTGAATATAAAGTGTTGCTGATTGTGGTTATTTATGGGCAGTGTGTGCTAAGAGCAACTGCAGTGGTGCGACCATAACCAAAGAGCAAAGAGCAAAAAAAAACTAAAATTTGGGTTTAGTCCGTGTTGGAACGCAGTGGAGGGAGACTAAAATTTGGTCAGGCGCAACTTTGAGTTACGCCCCAATCGGGTGCAATTCTAAATCTGGTCCCATTTTTTTTTTTTTTTTATTATTATTGTTCATACCATAATCAAAGTTACGCCCCAATCATACCATTATTATTCCAACTCAAAGTTACGCCCCAATCAGGCACAATTATAAATTGCGTCTCATTTTATTTATTTATTTATTTTTTTTTAATTCGGGCGTAAGTTTGAGTTACGCCCCATCATCAGGCGCAATCCCAACTCCCCGCTCCATCAGGCATAACTTTAAATTACGCCCGACTAAAGACCCCGACTAAAGACTAAATATGGTCTCGGGTTTTGGTTATAGTCCGGTCTTTGCTCTTTAGTCCGTCTCCATCATCTGTTTTTACCAAAAAAATTTGGTTATACTCCACGACTGTGGATGCTCTAAGGTTGGATGTCGCTTATTTCCTTTCATGGAAAAGCTCCAGAGTCATGAGACAATTATGTTGTAATCTATGGAGAAACATTTTGATTTTGGGATGGCAGATGAGCTTCCATATGAAATCTGCACTTGGACTTGTTTTGGTATGTTGGCATCTGTATCTGTATGGAATCTATCGATGATAAAGTAAGCCCTTTTGACAGTGTATTTACCTGTTTTAGAGAGCTGCTATTTGGATTCGATCTGGTGTTTTTGAAGGTGGAAGGTGGATAGAGATGATACCCAGTGTTGCCGACAGTGGGAGTATGTATCTTATGGCCTGGTAATTCCTGTTGTTGGTGGTACTGTCGATTAGGGAATCAACCAGTTGTCAGCGGTTGGCCAGTGCAGGTGGAGGCACTGGTTGGCGGTTCGGCAGCCAGTTGGTATACCAAATAGTAGTTGTTTGAGAAATGACAACCTTTTGTTGTATATTTACTTTGTCAATAAATAATGCTATACCTAGAATCCGAAGTAGTTGTCTCGGAATTTTATTGGTTGCACCTGAATTTTGATTTAAAATTCCGCGGCAATGATTTGATTCAACACCCAAGAAGTTGGCTAAAAATCCACCAAAGCCAACTATGATTCCCAAGCCTAGGGTTTATTGCTACATGCTACAGCTACCAAGGATCAGAATCTAAATGCAAGTTGCAGAATGGTAGGCCTAGTCCTAATTTTTGGTAATGATCTTGGCATAATAACATTGGGAGAATTCAACTTGAATCTGCATCATGACATGAAATCTCTAATTCTATTTACAAAATTTGCTCCATGAAACAAAATGTGCCTCGTAATCTAAAATTTATAAACTTATTCTTGTTTTGTTACATGATGTAATTTGCTTCTTGATACAAAATGTCTCCTGACCCGAATTATATGTCGTGTTGCATGAGTTGAAATGTTTCTAACGCAAAAATATGCTCGGTGCCGTGCCTCCAAATCTAGAAGTAACCCCACACAACACCGAAAATAGCACGAGAAAATGCTAGACTTTTCTATTTCTTAAAGGTGTAACCAAAGAGTAATTAAGTTTTCAGTTCTTGGCCTACTATTTAGTCGTCCGTGTTTGCTAGGGCATCCTTTTTAGTGTCTACCGCCTCTTCCTCTTCTTCTTCTTCTGTTTCACGCCGCCTCAAAAGCAAAAACAATCACAGATCTTGTTCGATCATGGCATCTGACGTTAATGTACGTCAAACAACAACGATAAGAAAACAGCACGATGATATCTCCTCTCAAACGTAAGATCTTACTTACTCCTCTTAATTTAATTTTTACAATTCATAGTTTACCATACCTTCTGGCTCTTACTAATTCGCTTCTCTTGTTTCATCTGCAGTGCAAGGATCCGATGGTCTCAACATCTTCTCATCCGTCTTTCTGACCATGTCTATAAAGATCAGACGCCAATTTTACTTTGATTGCCTGCTCATATCTTCTTCTCCTGGGTATAGATTCAAATAAATCTCTTAATCAGTCGTCAAAATCAATACCCTAAGCTAAATTAGGAGTACATAATCAGAAAGGAACTGATAATTAAAGAAGACGGTGAAAGTTACTTCAGAGATTAGGATCTCGGATGGACAGGTTTGTTCTTTCTTTTTACTTGGTCAGTTTCTTCTTTATTTGCTTATGGATGGATACCTAATGGATTTTGGTCTGTTGTCTAACAGGCTCGGAATTGACATTCCTAAACTTGAAGTGAGAATTTGTAAGTAGACTCCGATCCTCATCGTCCAACCTGGTTCAATTCTGCTTTTCAGGTTTTAATGCTAATTTCAAGTTTGAAACTTTTATAACTTGGAATGATTATTGTTGCCAGTTTTTACTTTAGCAACCGATTGATTTTTTAAGTTAAGCATTTCCTACAAAGAGTATGAAATTGAAGTGAACAAGTCAACTTGGATATTGGTGGGCATCTGGGTGCTTTATTTTGTCAAATTCGTTAGAGGTGCAAAGAAGTCATTTAGATGTTAGATATTTTTCCAACGAAGGAGAAGATGTAGTTTAGATACACAATTGAGGATGGCCAAACGTATTATTGCTGCTTGATTCCATAATCTAACAAGGTTATGAAGAATCATAGTGGTGAGTTCATAATTATATGAATGTCAAATAATCAGATTAAACTTCTTTTGAATTTGGTAGATAGTAGATGGTTAGTTAAGGATGCACATTTTTGACTTGAATGAAATGATTTTAGTTTTTGTTAGGATGCTTTTTAATACCTGTCAATGAACAATTGGAAGATAGATTAGGAAAATTTTGTAACATGTGATGACATGCTATAAAACTATTCTTATCATGGATTCACAAAATGTTTTAGTTTAATGAAATGAAGGCTGATGCATAAAATGTTTTAGCCTTCATTTTATTTTTGAGTTTAATGAAACGAAGGCTGATGCATAAAATGTTTTAGTTTTTGCTACAATGCTTTTTCATAGCAATCAATGAACAATTCGAAGATAGATTAGGGAAACTTTGTAACATGTGATGAGATGCTACAACTGATAAATATGGTTTCTTGAGTTTGTGCTTCTAACATTTGTTGATAAAAGGTCTAATCACTTTTCTGGTTGTACATTTAGTTTTTGATAATATGGTTTCAGTACAGTTTACATTCTTTTATACCGTGTTCATGTGTCCTTGGATATATAGCACGTGACCAAGAGAAGCCAAGTATAAAAAAGGGCACGGGTGGAAGATCAAATGCATTTTGTGAAGGACCTCTTGGGAAGTTGAGAAGCTTCAATTTCCTATGTAGCTACTACTTAATCCTCTCGCCGGGAATATTCACTGCATCAAAATGATCCTCAGAGCCGCTTAAGCTTTTTTTGAAAGTATTATCACATCATTTTTAGTTATTTTTTTTATCCGGGGTTTATCTGAAATCATTTAGATATGTGGAAAATTTTGAAGTAAAATTCAATAGTTTTTGTTGAAGAAGAATCTGTTGTGATGTTGGTGGTAATTTCAAGGGTTTTATTTGGAGAAAATGGGTCATTTGTCCAAAAAAATTTAAAACACGGTTCAAATGGACAAGTAAAAAAAAGTACGATGTGAAATAGCCAAAAAAAAATAGCAAGGATGAAACCTGATTCATCCCGGCTTATACTTAAAAAAATAGCAAGGATGAAACCGGATGCATCCCGTGTAAAATAAAAATAAGAAAAAATATTTGAAATGGACAGATGAAACTCACATCCTCGCCTATTTTTAAATTTTTTTCCATTTAAATGAGATCTTTTAATTTTTGGCTATTTAAACAAAGAGATCAAAACCTAAGTGTCTTTTCACCTGTGAATTGTTGATTTTGGTCTTTTTGACCAATTTTGTGTTTTATTTGGGTGTAGATTTTTTTGGTTTCTCTTTGTAACTTCATGTGGTTCCATTTGCTTGGAATTGTAACGTGTTCCTATCTACGTTGGGTGTTAGCCGCTTCTTTCTCTTGGAATTGTAAACAACAACATGAGAGAAATGACAACCTTTCTTGTATACTTTTCTTTTTTGAGGAGAAAGTGTAGTAGAAAAAACACAATGGCCCAGCTGATATTACTGGTGCAGGATACCATCATTTTGAATGGCTAACGTTCTGTTGATAAATACATGTGATAAAAAATGAGAACAAATGAAGGTGTGGCAGCCTTCATCGGCTCTTAATTCTTTTTCAATCTGTATCTATACGAGTGATATTTATCAAATTTATTTTTTGCAGTTCTTGTTAGTTATGTTATCAAAATTACAATTTGAATAATTAAACAATGATTTTCAAAATATCCAAGTAGTGAAAATTTTGTTCATCACTATCCGGTACGGTAGCAACAGCAGTATAGTATGGTCGAAGATTGGCACGCCTCATCTCAAATCATCAGGAAGGCCCTCTTAGAGCTGGAAAATCCCCGAACTGATGCAGTGTCCCAAAGAATCCCATCTATAGCATAGGAAAATAAAATTAGATCAACCCTTTAAGAAAACCTACAGGTTGGAGATCTTCTTTTTTAAGCCAAATATTATTAGCAACCCTTTTAGAAAGAGTTTTTGCTAATTGCGATTGTGACTCAAGAGCATTATACCACAATCCACAATTTACCATTGTCCTACTACTGATGTAATCGAAGTGTAAGTTAACTTTCTATTTGTCTTACTATTTATACCGCCAAGGGTTAGGGCATCACATCATGCATTCTTAATTTCCAATTACTCTTATCTTCCTCTCTGTTTGTTTTCTGCCGCCGCCTCTCTGAAAACCCACCACAGATCTCGATCGATCATGGCTTGTGATGTTGATGATCATGAGCATAAACAGCAAGGCATTCAGCATAATGATATCTCCTCTCAAACATAAGTAGTCGCTCCTGGTCCTCTATTTTTTTTCTCAAACCTTGATTCAGTTAAGTTGGGATCTTTAATTTGAATACTGTTATCTTTAAACATTTTTGTAAGTTTGATTTTTCAAAGCTTTAAAGTATTAGAAAATGGGTTTTTGTGAAATCAAATTTCAAGGGTTTTTTTTTTTTTTTTTTTTTTTTTTTTTTTGTGTAATTTAATTTGTTTGATTTGTATTGGATTGTAACTAGTTCTTATTTCTCTTGTATTTTCTGATGTAGGTTCGGAAACTGGTTTTCTTCATGTGTCCAGCTGATGAGAGTTCTCATCTTTTAAGAGCCCACTGAAAACTCCACTCCTCCCAAGAGGAGAAAGCTCGATCTCGCAAAACAGAATGCAAGTGAAGGAGTAATCTGAGGGCACGACCTGGTAAAAGTACTCATGCGGAATACTTCTACTTTTCAAGGGATACCATCAATCTGGTAATAATATTGGTTTCCAAACTTTATTTTGAGATTTTTAGAGTTGTTGATTGACGAGTCCCCCTTTTGTTGTCTGTTTATAGATCATCTGGCAAATCAATTTGTAGCAGGTATATTTATGACTTAAAATATTTGAACTCTACTAGACTAATATTCTGTTAGAAGTAAAAGCATTAGAGGAACAAGATTATTAATTTGTTGTTCTGTAGCTTGTGCTTCTTATCTAATTTCCCAGTCGCATTAGTCCCATAATCTGATCTTGTGATTTCGAAGTGCTGGAACTTAAGAGACTGCATCCAAGTTTGTTGATGCTCATAATTTCTTTGTCTAATTATGTTTGACGGATTAAAGAAGTCTAAGTGCTGAATCATAACCATGGAACTTTATGCACGGAAAAGGAACTCTAGTCTAAGTGATGATACATGAATTGTGCTAAATTTAGTTCTCTCAGACTCGCATATTCGATATTGCTTTTGTGTGTGATTGAGAGCTAAGAGCAGAATCATGTTGTGATTTGGTTCAATGAGTTTAACTCATTATGGAGTAGGAGGTCAATAGTCAAAGTGAGGCAAATCAGCGAAAATATGAAAAATATGTGTTGTTTCCTTCTGTTAAATTTGGTTATATACTCTTATCGTATTCACTGTTCGTGCTCCATAATAAAATAGAATTGTTTGTTTGCAGGTTGATGGAAGGTTAATTTTGTATAAACAAAAGAGGATAATAGGGCTACCCTAGTTTCAGCTAACCACAGAATGAAGGAGCAATAAGAGGAAACCAATGGGAACATGGGTAAAAGCCTGACAAGGAAACTTGAAGAGGTAAAATATCTTATGCACTTCAATCCCTTTGTCGTCTTCATGTAGGTCTGCAATTTTTCTATGAAAAGATGAAAAGTTAGAAACTTAGATTGCACAAAAAATTATAAAAAATCCCTTGATTTTAATTATGCTCAACTTTAAGGGCATTATTGTTGTATATATCCATCGCCTTCATATTGTTTGTACGACTCAGTTAACTTCTAAGGTAAACAGATAATCATTGTTCAATGTAATGCTGACTTCCATTATCTATATTGAAACTAGGGTCAACCACCGATTGAGTTTAATTATCTCTATTTTGATATTTCATGATTGTTTTGGCAATCTACTGGGTATCAACATAACTTTAGTAATCATTTGAAATCTTCTGAGAACTCGTCAACAGAGAAATGTGGTGGGTTTGCTGAACCAGTGCTAAGCCAAACTGAAAGAATTTCTTTTCAAGCTAACTTACTTGGACTAGCACCACTCACTCTCTGCACTTAAGTCTCTTCAAAAGTTCGGTATGTTCCGTTCAATGTGAATTCTCCCCTCTCAGTTTCTTATCCTGAATCCTACTGACATGTTTGGATAGTATTTTGCTGTCCCTTGTCAGTCTTTTACTGAAGATATTTACTATATTCTGCAGCCTAAGACAAGATTTGAACTGAGCTATAACGACAAACACGTTTATTACTTCTAGTTGAGCCAGAGATGTACAATTATTTTAGCCCTCTGTGTCTGTATGATATGATCGTGTGCGTCCATGTGTGTGTTTGTGGTTGTGCTGTCGAGATATATGCTTTCCTGTTTTAAGTGGTGTAGTCTTGAACTCCTGATGGGTTTTTTGTATAGATACCCTTATCCTCTCTGTTGTATGCATGTCTTTGCTTTTTCTGTGCTTGAAATTTATCTCAGTTTGCTTACGTCTAGATGCTTATAACTTTGCAGTAGAATGGAGGAATATATCTGCTGCTATGGGCGTTCCATGAAGTTTTTTCCAGAATGGAAGTGATTTAAACTTCAGGAGTGCAGCGTTCACGTCTTTTAGTACAACACCCTTGCATAAGGCTGAAGGTGGAAAGGAAGATTTACCAGGTGGGTATGTCTTGCCAAAGCCTAAGGGTGGAACTAGGATTTAAAAATAATGTCTTTCAATCAGCTCAAGTTCATTCCTCCTTAGGTGAGAATTTTCCAAACAATTCCTATGTGTTGCAGACTTTCTCTACTGTTTGTGGTCGTGAAATTGGTTCTCGAGGACGAGGCAGACTTGGCAATGTGGAAGCAAAGGACAAGGAACAAGGCTGAAATTAGTGTCATTTTTCTTTTACAATTTGTTCCTATTTTCTCCAGTTAGGCCATACCTGTAGTTGTCTATCCAGCATCGGGTCTAGTATAGGATTTGACAAGCTTTCATGCTATCCAGCTACACAGTTGAGTGGTTGAATTGGAATATCGGGTTGTTTTAATACCGCAACTAAGAAAAAGAAACTGAATCAGCATTTAGAAGTATATTCTTGGGAACCTGTCTCTAATAAGGTTTATGATATTAGTCACTAGCACATTCGTCTTTAATTCTGACTGTATCTGTATCTCTGTACCTTGTTTAACGTTGATTTGGAATCGTCTTGTAGTAACTAACTATTAGAAAACTACATAAGAACAACCAGTATAACTTGTAGTGGTAAAGACGTAGAGTGAGCTGTGACACTAGACGGAAGGAAACAGGTTTGCAATTGATATTACCCATTTGGTTTTGCCAGATAACTGGGAAAAGTCGATGATTATGGTAATACCATTTTTCAATTTTAAATAAAATATGTAATTGATGTGCTTACTGTATACGAAGTCATCGCTGTACTCCTAGATTCTCTTACGTACGAAGATAACTGTACTCCAGTAGGTAGTCATTGGCTTTTGGATGTGCCTCAAACGACTATCCAGCCTGAGCTTGATACCCTGTACTCCTAGATTCTCTTACGTACGAAGATAACTGACTTGAAATTATGCATTGTGATGCCATTAATTGTTACCCAAAACTGACATGAAACTTGTCATTTGTGTTGAGATTATTAGTCCCACATTGTATGGACAATCTAAATTCCTGCGGTTTATAATCTATAGGGTCACTCCACTCATTGCTAATTGGTTTTGAGTTAGATGCCCGTATTTTAACATGGTGGTATCGTGAGCAGGCTAACTTTAATTGTTCTTTGTTTATCTAGTAGTACTATTTTACATCATATCCGTCTGTGTTAGGGCATTATCATTCTTAGTTTTCTCCATCTCCTCTCCCTCCCCTCCTGCGTGTTTCCGCCGTCTTAAAACCAAAGCCATAGATCATGCTATTGATGGTATCTCCTCTCAAATGTAAGTAGTATTGAATTTTATTCCTCTTCATTTTAAATTTTAGAATTTATATAGTTTACCAGATTTACTGATTCGCTTCTCTTGTTTCAACTGCGCTTTGAGACTTTTAATATCCCGTGTTATATTCTATATAGTCACCTTGACTTTTAGTATCCCGTGTTATATTCTAATATGATTAAGTGGGTTTTGTTGATTTTTTGTTTATTTGCATTCGGACTACCTTAGAATACCAAACACCTGACTCACCGAGTGGGTATATTGGTTCATTTTGTTTGTGTATGGTTCTATCTTCACCGATTTTGTTTACTTATTCGATTTTATGATAATCAGAAATTTGATATCTGAACCCCATTGAGATTGAGTTTCCTCCGGTACGTCCGCTTTGAGACTAACATTCATACCAACAGGCAGAAAACTGTGTTTGATATCTGCATAAACAAACACCGTGTTCCTAGATGTAATTAACTTTGTTTCTAAACTGTGTTTTATTTAAAAATTATTTTAAAAAGTAATTAAATAGTGATGTAATCGGGGTGTAATTAACTTTCTGTCTTTTTTACCCAATTATATTTAGACGGGACGGATGTGTTAGGTTTCATTCTTGCTTCCTCTTCCTGTACCTCTTTTCCTGTGTGTTTCTGCCGTCTCTCTCAAAACACAATCCCAACACAGATCAATCATGGCATCTGATGTTGATGATCACGGGATGTTGATGTTGATGATCATCAACAAACACTCAGCATAATGGTTTCTCCTCTCAGACATAAGTAGTGTGACGTCTAAGTTCTTCTTTTTCTACCTGCCAGATTCACAGGTAAAATCTTACCTTGATGCAATTAAAGTTTGGATCTATGAAGTGCTGCTATGTTTAAAATTTTTTAATTAAATTTTTTTCGGATTTCAGAAAATGGGTTTTTCTGAAATCACTTAGATATGTTGATTTTTTTTTTTTTAGTTATATTCAATGGCTTTTGTTTAAGAAGAATCTGTTGTGATGATGGGGGTAATTCCAATGGTTTTATTTGGGTGTAGATTTTTTTTGGTTTCTCTTTGTAACTTCATTTGGTTTGATTTTCTTGGAATTGCAATTTGTTCTTATTTACGTTGTAGGGATGGCAAATCCCTTGGATTCTAGGTGGTTGAGGTATAGAGCATCTTTGTTATATGAACGCAACCCTACCCGTGAAATGGCTCCAGAATTTTTGTTATGGCAACATTTCGTTGTAGGAATAATTGATGCAAATCTCAATGGGATACTAATCCTCCTAAGTACAGTTAGCTGAGAAAGTCTATGGCTACATCATTTGGAGAGGGAGCAGAATAAGTTTTGGGTCAGCAGCCTATTTGTTTCCAATTTCCTGCACCTTTTCAAGCCTCTGCGATACAACAAATTTCAGCAACTTGGCATTATCAGTAGGAGGATCCACAATTGTGTCATCACGGACACCGCAGTTACTTGAATTGAGCAGCCTGACCTGATGAGAACCGTGCTGATTTGCTCCATCCTAGAAGACTTTCCAGAATAGGTTTCGTAAAATTTGAACTAGATAAAAATATTTGCTGCTGGCAGAGCAATTGGACATATTTGCCGGTGTATTTATATTTATGGCTAATCGTGAAAATGAAATGCATTTCCATCAAAGAAAAAAGACGTCAAGATTCAGAACCATCAAATCTTTTAAAATTAAACATGTTCATTAACTGCTCTGGGTTTAAAATCAAATGAATCACTGGGTTCCGATCTATGTAAACCAATACCTTCACTCTATAATGGTGTACCGCCATCAATGAAGGAGTTCACCAACAAAGCTCTGATTATCTTATGTTGGTTGCTCACATAGCAACAGGAGATGATGTAGCTATATCCCCCTACATGAGCTGGAATAGATTCTAGATAAACAGGGGAGAGATCACCATCCCTGATCTATATTATGTCTATCTGAAAATAAATTCAAGATAAAACTATGCATTGAAGTGTTGGAGTTCCAGTCTTAATTCCGGCCGGACTTGCATGCTTGCTTTGCTAGTTTATCAGTCACTCTATTACCCTTCCTAGAGATGAACAGAAAACCCAAAAAAGTAGAATCTGGAGCTGCAGACAAGATATGTTTCGTCTGTCTTGGTATTTTTTCATTCTGCCATTTGATTGTGTTGAGGGTTCCTTGAGCTTTTGAAATGAGTCTTTTGCAGTCGCCTTCGATCCAAAAAAGTTGCAAAGAAATTTCTGTTGTGCGTTCCTTAACGCTTAAGCTTCGGCTTCTTCTGCCCTGGTGTCTGTGAAGCATTTAGAGCAAGCCTTGAGAGTTGTTCCTGTACAGTTGCGAAGAATTAGTCTGTAACCTGCTAACGAAGAAGCAGAAGACCATGAAGAGTGTACATTGATTTTCATGTTATGCTCTAGAGTCTAGAGCTATGTTGTTAAAGGAGAGCTAGAAAACAGGTTCTGCCATGACAAAAAGGTTAAGAATGAAGATCCGTAAAGAAGACATATCAGCCTTCTATTTCAGGAAAACTTGTTTTTTCACAAACTGCAGTATATTTCTACCAGATATATGAGAACCATTTGCAAGGAATCATGATGAGGCGGCGTATAGCCAAATAGGCATCGAATCCCAAACAATCATCTTTTTCAGCATAATCCAGTATTAGTACCACCAAAAAGATATGAAAGTCATCTGTTGCCTTTCTAGAGACTAGAACAGGTATGAAGAATCACAAGCAAAGGTTAAAAACTAAAGATATAAATAGTGGGTACCTTCAGATTGTTGGTATCAACAGATGGTAAAGCCAATCGAGTGTCGCTAAACGAAAATCATAAACACCAGCAATAGGCACCTCACCTGGAGCAATATACCTCAAGGCAGTGACTGCGTTGATAGGAAAAAAGATAAACATAAGTACAGGCTAGATATGAAGATAGATATAGTACGTTAGACAGAAAACGTTAAGGAAAAGGAAGTATCACGCAGAATTAGGAGCAAAAATTTTAGTAATATAGTAGGACTCCGCTATAACGAACCAAAACGTAATGTTCATAGAAGTCATATCTACTTTAAAAAGTAATGGAACAACAAGCAAGTCCCACCAGTTAATATTAACACCCATCAATGTAATCTTGGTACTCTCTGATGCAGAAGACTAAAAACGGAGAATGTACGTAATCTAGTAGCGCTCAACCCAACACCACAAGTTTACTGGTAAATAGAAGGAAACATATATGCTTCAGAGTCAAAATGCTGCTGCAGGTCACTTGAGATTATATATATGTGTAATAGACACACAACATACACTAGTATGCTGTCTTTTTGATGCATCAGGTTTCTCCGGTGCTGAAAGGGCAATAAAACCCGAAGTAAGAGGTGCTGAAATACTGAAAGAAATGGCAATAGGAGAGGCTATGCACTGGGTGATCATAGACTTTTGAGACTTGAAACATCCATAGACGATTGAATATTTAAAGCTGTAAACTTCATTCATCACTGAACATATCAAGCAGAACTAGGAGCAAAAATGTTAATACGAAGTACCTTGGTTCCTTTCTAGAAGTCCTCTCTAGTATAAAAAGCAAGTCCTTCACCTGTTAAATCTAGCTGAAAGAAGTACCTTGGTTCCTTTCTAGATATCACATCCTCAACGGTATCCTTCCAAGATTAAGTCTCCAGGGCAATCTTTATCCATTGTGACTGTCTCTGGAGGAGTGGTATCTACCAGCAAATCAGGAAGTGCAGCTCCCTGTGACAATGGATGAATTTATTGATAAAGCTTCCAAATTCACCAATTTCATACCCCAAAATTCCTGTACATAATAAGCTGGGTAAGCCTTTTTTATTGACAGTCCTTGAACAAAATGTGCTTCACCCAGTTTAGAAACAAGTTAATAAGATGGGAGAAATAAAGAAGCACACGAAGATACCTTACAACGTCTATCATAGACACTTATATCACATTATCATGACCAGATGATCAGAATAATTTGGCTCAAATGTAAATTTCAGTCTGAAAATGGACCATATGAGGAGTCGGCGGGTATTTGTTTGTATCTCAAATGGACGTAATAGATGCTTTGTTTTTGGAGTCATACAAGTTACATTCAAACCCTACTATACCAGCTACATTCTCAGTTCAGTTAACTTCTTCCAAATCACAAGACCAAACCAGAAAAATATAGGAACTAAAGCACCAATCAACACTTATATATCCGGAATATAGACAAATTAACACAGTTCACATTTACATGGATCCAAAAAAATTAAACAAGCAAAAGAAATTACACCTTACAAGCATTCTCAGGGTCGCACCACGCACTTTCCGGCAATTGAACTGCAGTTGAGGTTACCCAAATTACTTTGTCCCGCTCAGCAAGGTTCCAAACTCCATTGCGGCTATCAGCAGGAAAGTACAATCCATGTAGTCTAACCATGCATCTCGACTCATTAGCTGGACACAATGCTGGGAAAAATATTATCAGAGGAAATACATTAGATTGTCTGTATTTCTGATTAACAGCAGGGACATCAATGAAAATCAATCAAATGAAGAAAACGATGAGAATATAAACATAAACTTACTCAAGTTTATGAGAGGATAGATCATTTTGCTATGTGATTCAATCAACAAAACTAAACCATGATTTGGGCTTGATCTTCATTTTCATGGATAGACAAATTTTTGAAGAATCCATTCTTCTTGTGATTGCGGCGGCAGCTTGATGAAAAGAAATTATCTGAATCTGGATCTGATTATTATGTGTTAGGTATAGGCATTATTATTATAGTGTCCATGGATGGATAGGATCAAATGGACATAATTCCACGGCTATGATTGATTCACATCGGTTTTGGGCCCGGTTTGTTCAGGCTAAAATGGAAGCGAAATCATGGTCGGGTGCCACAACCCGAAAACCGACTGAATGCATACAAGGTTAGCTTCCTAAGTGATAAAGAATTCTTAGGTGATGGAGTTGGGATAGTCGATAACTTCTTTTTACTATCTTGTGCACTGAATTTGTACTACTTAGTTTTTAAATATGTTTATTGCTAATTACAAACCGGATGGAAGCAAAAGTGAAACATGAGAAAACAAGAGATTAGTCGGACTGCAAAAAAGACATTGCCATGTCTCCTAGCCTCTCTTTTTTGTAGTACGGCGCTACATGGATTGTAAAGTAGATCAGAGTATCCAAGCTTCAAATATGGAACGTTAATTCTTTCTATTAACCAAAGTGATTGTGCAGCAAATTCCATAAAATTCTTTCTATTATTATTGAAAGAATATATCAAAACAGAGTTCCACGCCATGCTTTTTCAATTAATATCGTCAAATTCCATATAATTGTTAGAAAACAAAGCATTACAAAGATGGATTACACTAAAATAAAAGTGCACCAATAAAATCCTTATTTGTCATTACAAGTAATCAAACATTTTTATCACCAAATATCAGGGATCCACCACGGATATCGGGACACCTTGTATCACTTTGGATCCACCATGGACATCAAGACACTATCTACTTGGTAGGAGAAGTAGATTCGGTTGCCTAGTTCCTTCCAAAGAAGGAATTCTTTTTCTGCCGAAATTGTCAAATTTTCCTATTGAGAGGATAAGTCATTATGATAACAGATTGATTCCTGCAAACAAACAAAATGAAAAAATCATATTAGAGATTAGGATTTTCGGAAACTCAAAACCATCAATAAACTAGTGAAATTTAAGTAATGAAAATCAAAATCAGAGGCATACAAAATGCAACTTATTCAGAGAAAAGACCCAATGGAATGTTAACTGAGGGATCTTCACCACATATTCCATCTCTTTTGATCTGTTTAATCAATCCAAACCCCTAGAGAGTCTGAGAACATTACACTAGGGTGGCGGTGGAGTCATAAGGCGATATATATAGCACTAGGGTTTTTTACATTTAGGGTTTGCTAGAAACCCCACTTAAATTTTGTTTAAATCACAACCGTTCATGCGAGTCATGCGACAGTCATGAATGCATGAATATTGTTAAAATTCCACGAAGAAAATAAAGATTTTTGGTCTTTAAGACTTCAAATATAAATTCTATAACTCGTTCAATATGAACCATTATAACTCAAATTCTGCTTTCAAATCTCTCATATTTACTTCATTAACCAAAAACATATCTCTTGATCCAAAATTCTCCAATTTTATCCTAGTTTTGCTACAATAGTTCATAATTTGTCATGGGATTCGTAATTTTCTTCTTACTCCAAAATGTATCCTAACCTGAATTATATGGTGTGAGATTCCAGATCTGCCTAGTTAGTGATCTAAAATTTATAGCTCAAAATCTAAAAGTGTAGCCCCATATAAATAGTGCCCTAATGTAATGGTGCAACCAGAGTGTAATTAAGAAGCAAATTATGATTTGCTTCTCAATCCAAAATATCTCCTAATATGTCGTGTGACTCAAAACCTAGCCAGGGATCCTAAACGGCAATGCGAAATCGGTCTCTCTAATACGTACAAAATATGGTTGGTGTGGCCCATAATCTAGAAGTAAACCCACTCAAATAGCAGAGAAAATGCTCCAATTTTTCTCATCTCCAAACGGTGTAACCAAGGTGTAATTAACTTTTGTCTACTTACCCTACTGAGTTGTCTAGGGCATCATTTTAGTTTCTTAATAACTGCCTCTTCTCAATCTTTCTTCTCTGTTTCATGCCGCCTCAAAGACAACCATCACAGATCTCGATTAATGATGGCTTGTGATGTAGATAATTGATCATCAACAAGAAGAACAAGACAGTAGCATAATGATATATCCTCTCAGCATAACTAGCATAATGAACTTTAAAAATATGAACTTGTTGCTTCGAGTCAGACTCCAAGAGGATTCGTGGGTATCTGATGTCCTTTGCTATTTCCAGTGCTAGTGCCAGTTGTTGTTTGGTTGCTGGTGTCTCCTTTGTATGTTTGTGGGTGTAGTGGAGCAATCTGGACTCTCGTGTCCCTTTCCTTAACAAATTCCGGAGCCAAAGATAATGCTGCTCATAAAAACTTCAGTTGGTGATAGGAATAATTGTGTGAAAATTGTGGCATTCTTGCAACCACATAATCCTTAGCAGGTATCTCTATAATTTATGTGGTGCGATTTTTTTTTTTTTTTTTTTGATTCAACTGTAATAGCTTCTTTAACACAAACATCACTCGTATAAACTTCCAAACAAGAATCTAAACATTGCATTATCTCCACATAATTGCATTGATATTACGCCAAGTTTAAAGAGATCCCAACTCTGAAGACTTACTTTTGGAATAGCAATAATAGTAAGGGCTAGGTTAAAAAAACTAACTAGCAGGCAACTAAACTAGTGTCACATCTTAAACATTCATCACAAACCAATGTTATTATTCACTGATTCTCACTATGAATTGCAACAAATTGAGATTTCATACTTGCTTAGATAGATGGGTTAGGTAATCTAACAAAAATCTGAAATTTAGAGAAAACAAAACTAGATAACAAAATTATTTGGAAAAACAAAATGGTAGATCTCATTACAACAAAAAATAATTTTACATAATACATTGGGTATTTTTTCTGGAATGTATTACTTCATTTAACTTCTTTCTTTCCATGAGACGAGATTGATGAGCAGAAACTAAACCCCATTCACGAGATAGATTCAATCTGGAGAAATAGATGACTTCCTTAAGTTTTCAATTTTCTTAAACAACAATGAACTGCAAAGATTAGAGACAACCAATGGATGATTTGAGATATCTGAGAGGAAAAATCATAATGCCATAATAATTCGTTGGTGATGATGTTAGGGAAGCGTCTGCCATGATATTGTTTGGGTGCCATTCACAACAACAAACATAGATGTGATAAGATAAGAGAACTATACTACTTACAGAGTTGTTGTTTGTTTAGGGTTAGGGTTTTGTTTTCTTTTTCTCTACACTGAGAAGAGGGATGGAGGAGGCACAAAGTGGATATAATCTCTATAGAAAAGAGAACTATACTACTTATAATGCTTAAAATCTCCCCGTTATTAGGTTAGGGTTTATTTATTACCCTTGATTTCAGTTTTCTTCTTTCATCTAACGGCTCACCACATGTACTTGGCTGACCGTAAATTTGTGACCGTAGTATATGTCGTCTAGGGCATCATTTTGGTTTCTTAATAACTGCCACTTCTCAATCTCTTCTTCTATGTTTCAAGCCGCCTCTCTTAAAAACCAACAGCACGGATCTGGATCGATCATGGCTCCTAATGTTGATAATTGATCATTAACAAGAAAAACAAGACACTCAGCATAATGATCTCTCCTCTCAACATAACTAGTATTCGATAATTCTCCTCATAGTATACCGCATCCCCTTCTTCGTTGTAGTTTATGTCACATGTTCGCATACCATAAACCAACTAGAAAAGGAGACAATTCAATTCCAACATTAGGGGATCCTAATGGTTTTCTTTCTCCCCGCCCCAAAAAAAAAAACCAACACAAATCGATCGATTATGGCTTTTGATGTCGTAGCATAATGAGATCTTATTCCTTTTCATTTAATTTTACTTCTAGGTAAAATTAATAGTTAAGGAGACTTATTGACTCAATTGATTCAGTGCAAGGATCAGACTAGATTGTTTCTAGATTGCTGACCAACGCAGTCCCAACATATTTGTCCAATCTAAGTTATTTGAAGAAAAAGAGTGGTGAGTTTTCATATTTATATGAATGTCTAGTAATCAAATCAGATTTGTTTTGAATTTGGTAAATAGCTGATGACACCAACATGAGTTTTGACTTGAATACAACAAGCAGCAAATGTTTTAATTTTTCTACGTATGCTTTCTCAAAGCAATCAATGAAACAATTGGAAGAAAGATTAGGTGGACTTTGTAACTTGTGATGCGATAACAAGACGTGTTTGAGATCTTTTTGATACTAAAATTATTAGTGTTTTCATGTTTTCATGGCAGGTGACCAAGAGAAGCCAAGTAGAAAAGAAATCAAACAAGGGAGCATGTGAAATACCCAATGTGATTTGTAAAGGACTTCCACAGATACTTCAAGTTTGACAACCTAAGGGCGAGAGCACATCTAATCTGGGTCATTATATTCACTATTCATTATTTAGCTAACACTTAATCCTCCAACTTCGTGAAGTTGAAAGAGTACTACTTTTCGTGTCGTTATGCTTTAATTTGTTGCTTTTAAGATTCATAGTTGCAAACACTACTTTTCACCGACACACAAAATACTCTGAAACTGATGAGAAGTCTTTTTTTGCTGCTTCCAATTTGAGGTTCACAGAATCCTCAGGAGGAGGCTGCCAAATTGGTGGGCCTTGAGTTGAGATCAAAACCGTTCCAAGAGAACTTCCTCCACTTTTGTATATCCTACTAGTGATGTAACTAACCACTCAAAGGGAATTCAATCCAGTAGACTCAATTGTACAAGAAATGTTCCACTTTTGTACATCTTTTTGGTGGCACCGCGTTCTATGGCCTTTGTATATTTTTTTTGGTAGCCTTGATCCGAGTACTTGAGCTTTAATTGTAATTCTCCAATTAGTTCAATCAATGTGCACCATTGCAAACCCAAATCTGGAATCTCTCACCGCGTTTCAATTTTGTTTCAACTTTTTTTCATTAATGCCTCCTCGTGACCTAAGATTTTCAATTTATCATTGTCGTGTCACATTAATTTGCCACCCGATTTTGCTTCTCAATCCAAAATATCTCCTAATAATTAATATGTTGTAGGACTCGAAACCTGGCCAGCAATCCAAAATCGCAATGAGAAGAATCGGTCTCTAGTCTAATACGTACAAAGTATGTCTGGTGAGTGGTGGGCCAAAATCTACCCACTCAAATAGCAGCAGAAAATGCTCCCGTTTTGCTAATCTCCAAACGGTGTAAACACGGTGTAATTAACTTTTGTCTAGTTACCCCTACTTATTGAGTCGTCTAGGGCTGTCATTTAGTTTCTTAAGAACCGCCTCTTCTCAATTTCTTTATCTCTGATTTGACGCCGCCTCTCTCAAAAACCAGCACAGATCATTTTAGTTTCTCAATCTCTTCTTCTCAGTTTGACGCCGCCTCAAAGACAACCACCATAGATCTGGATCGATGATGGCTCCTTATGTTGTTAATCGATCATCAACAAGAAGAACAAGACACTCAGCATAATGATCTCTCCTCTCAACATAAGAACAAGACACTCAGCACAAGAAGAACAATCCAGGCCAATGTAGCAACCATTAGTGCACAGGTAAAATCTTACCTTGATTCAGTAAATGTTATTTTAGATCTTTTGAATGCTGCTATTTTTCAACATTTTTTTGTTAGGTTTTTTTGGATTTTAGAAAATTGGATTTTACTGAAATCATCTAGATATTTGGGGTGAATTATTTTTTGTTGTTAGGTTCCAAGGGTTTTTGTTTAGGAAGAATTTGTTGTCGTTTTATTTTGTAATTCAAGGGTTTTATTTTGGTTTAGATTTTTTTATTTTATTTTGTAATTTCATTTAGTTTGATTTGCTTGGGATCGTAACTTGTTCCTATTTCTGTTTGCATTTATGCTCTAGGTTTGCTTATTCCTTTTGTTTAAGTGTCTATTCAAGCATTCTGACCAAGGTTTTCGGGTAATTACTGCTTGGTGGAAATTGGGAATTCTAGCAAAATTAACAGCTAGCATTTGTATTCTAATTGCTAGTATCAAGTCTCATTTCAGATTTAAATGGGTTCTTTTGGGATGAAAACTATGTTCCGGCTTGTATGATTGGTATGAAATTTTTCTATTGCTATTACCTTGACTAGACTCACTAGTAGAATAAGGGGTTATGGTCCCGGTTGTCGTTGTCACGGTTTAAGCTATAAACGTGACTAAATGTTCGTTTGACACGGTGTGCTGAAATCCCGTGACCAATAATCATGTCTTTAGTCCCGGTATCTGTGTTAGCCGTGTCTCCAAGGTCGTCCATATTTTATGGTCTCGGAATATTGTATGACGCGTGTCTAGATCATTAGAGGTGTAATTTAACTTTCCGTTCAAATACACGTGTCTAACTGTAAGTTTTATCTCGTCTTTCCCTTCTTAGGAGAAAAAAATCGTGGTGTGGTGGTTAATCTCAATCTCCATATTCCCCACTGCACACTGTAATGGTGGAAAGAAGATTCGAGAAGGCACACCCCAGTTTCCCCACTAATTCAGTTTTTTTCTTTTTCTTCTTTTTTTTTTTTTTTTAATTCCCCATTTTCTGTTTTCTGTTCCCCAATTTTCTTCCATCCAGAGAAATTAGTTCCCTCTACAGTCGGAAGATTCGAAACAGGGAAAGAGAAACCCTAGTGGAGAAATTTTGGCCAGAATAGCGGTATAGTTTCATGGTGGTAAGTTCGAATTTTATCCTTGATGTATGAATCTAGGGAACCTAGATTGTTTGTTTTCTCAAGGTTTGAATCATATATATCTATTTATTTTTTTTCAAAGCAGCGTTCGTTGCTCAGTGGAGTCTTCTTGATCGTAACTTATAGTCAACACCGTAAGCTCTTAATCTTCAATCTAACTCATCCTTTTCTTTTAGGTCTGACTTATTTTTAACCTTTTTAAGATTTACTTTCCTTAATATTGATATTTGAGTTTCTGTTTATCTAACTTTGTGTATTTGTTTCCCATTGTTAAGGTTTTCCTAAATTGTTGATTTCGCATGGATCCACTTGATGTGCTTGAAAAAAAAGAACTCGTAATTCTTTAAGTCATGAGTTCGAAAATAAGCCGATGGCTTATATTTCAGGCCATACTATAGATGATGCTCCTAACTAAAATAAGAGGAAGTAGTTGTTAATATATTAGTTGTAGATTTGTTTGTCTTTACCTTCATGAATGATAAGGTCTTAATTTTTATCCTAAAGAACGATCCATACAAGACAGACAGTAACATTTTCAGTATTCTTAATTTGCTTGGGTTCTACAACTATCTAGAAACGAACTATACTAACAACCCTTCAACTCATTATTTTAGGAACACAGGTTTGTGAAGTCACCAAAGTTGCAGGAGCACCAAGTAAATTAAGGAGCACATAGAGTTAAAATATTATTAGCATTTTCGGGATCGATGCAGGCTTTGGCCAGCAATCCTGGACACAATTGCCGAGTTTTGAAGGGCTTAGAAACTGCTAAAGCTCTTTTGGAGTACAACAATTTCCACTTGATACTGAACACATTTTCATCATAATTTTGTTGCTTTCAACATCAGGACTTAAATTCCTGTAGTCCTATTCCATTGCTCTTCTAGTACTTCCTAATTTCTCCAACTCTCTTTATGCAAATTTGCATGATTAGACAATATCCCAGCAACTAATTCAAATCCAGGGGTTGATTTATCGTGACATCTTTCATGTTGATAGTATATGTTGTTAATTCTGAATATATGATTATCTTCATTTATCTCTGGTTATATGCATGGGATGAGCTATTTGTAGAGGTGAATACTTTTCTCCCATTTTTATTGAAACTTTTGGGCTATTTGAACATTTTTCACGTGCTAATTTACCCTTTCCTCTTAATCAGGAAAAAAAAATTGTATAGGACAAATAAGAGACAGATCTAGCTATTGAAATTTATTTCTCAGAAAATGTGGGAGTTACTAAAGGCAATGCATCTCTCTGTAATCTTTTTGAAGTCTTATCAAGCTCCGTCGACGTATTGCTTACCATTTATGTGCTAGCTACTTGTAAATTGTGACTATTAGGACTTGAAGCATGGTGTTCTGGTAAAATTGAAGAAGACGACGACAATTAGCCTTGACTTGGCATGTAAACCGGTGTCTACAAGATGCCGTTGAAGTACCTAGTAGGAGTGCTACAGGATCACAGGTATATCCTAATTGATTGTTTGATCATCTCATTTTTAAATCAAGTTTGGTGGTCGTTTTAGAAATTTTGGATCACTCTTAATAATCATTACTCACTGTTTTTTTCGATATTACATCTGGTGCCTTTAGCCTTCTCATCAAATCTATTTAGTTGATTTTTCACATTACGGGATATCATTGCGTTACCAATTGATCCATTACTAATGATAGGACAGATATCACTCAATGACACTAAGTGGTAAGTTGGTCATTTATTTAATTACCTCCTAGTTCCTTAATTGTACTGTTCTAATTTTGAATTCATCAGATAAAAGAGCAAGTTCTGTTTTCAAAGAGGCAGGGAATATATATACATCCAAGATGTATTTATTCAACATTCAATTTTAAGAATTTTCTGTTTTTTCCGAAGTTGGTTCTTAGTGGATGTCACGAATGTTAGTTCACTGCTACTGAAGTTATGATTGTATTCTCGAACATGTATTTCATCTTTAACTGCGAGTTCTTGTAGTTTTCCTCAAGCTTGATGACATACTACTTACTGAAAATTTCAGGTAGCTTGATGTCTTCCACATCTCCATGCATTATACACAAGACAAGACAACAAACCTGAATTTAAAAGTTTCTGGCGACCTATGGGAACTTCTGGATATCTTATTATTCCAAGTACTTTCAGCATTTTATAGTTCATCCATTTTTTTGTTCGTTCATGTTAACAGTATGATGTACGTATTTATGGAATATTGAAGAACTAACAGATCCTAAATTGCACCCAAAATCTTATGTACTCTGTAACTTGAGACGGGAAAATGTGACTTCGTGGATATGTTGTTTGATTTGGAATCTATGTTCTATTTGTTGTCAGCTATTTCTTTGTCTATTTCCTTTCTTACCGTATGTCAAATGCTTGACCAACATGCATACTCGTCACGGGGTAAATGTAAAACGAGACCAATGAGCTTACTTGGACACGGTGGGAGCTGTAATCCGTGACCATTGATCAAATTAGGACACGGTTTCATATAAAATTCCGTGACTAAAGAAATTTTGGTCACGGTGAAATACCGAGACTATATAAACATACTTTTGGCCTCGCAGGCTTTGGTCACGGTTTTTTAAAAATGAAATACCGTGACTATAAACCTTTGGTCACGGTAATTTACACGTGTGACAATAGATACCGGTACCGGTAATTAACGGAAAAGTAAGTGTCTAAACCAATACTGTTCCGATTACCGATAATTTTCCATTACGATTTCCGATTACCGTTATGTCGAAAAATTTCCTATAGGAACTCGGATTATCGGTTACGGTATCCGGAATTCGGTATTCCATTAACAGGTATTAGCTAGGACCCAACAAATGTGTCTTAACCGTGGGAGTTAATTGACCACAATTGGCTTCCAACACTTTTCAGAGTCCATTCATATTGAATATCCAAACCAGGAGTACATAAACCATTTTTAGTTCATTTTTCTTTTTGCTAACTAGCCCTTCTATATTACCTCATGAATATTATGCAACAGCCCAAACAACCTAGATTTTATTTTTCTTTCCACGTCTTTCCTAGAAACAAGAATTTAAACAAATGGTAATCTTAACTCTATACCACAATCCACAATTTACCATTGAAAACGTAAAAAACATGCTTTGCAGCTCAAAATTTACGTGAAATGCTCCACAAGACCACTTTGTCCTACTTTTGATGTAATCAAAGTGTAAGTTAACTTTCTATTTGTCCTGCTATTTATACCGCTGAGCGTTAGGGCATCATCATCATTCTTCATTTCCTATTACTCTCTTCCTCTCTGTTTTCCGCCGCCGCCTCTCTCAAATCCCACCACAGATCTCGATCGATCGTGGCTTTTGACGTCGATGATTATAGCAAGACACTCAGCATAATGATATTTCCTCTCAATCATAAATAGTCATTTTTGTAAGTTTTATTTTTCAAAGCTTTAAGTATTAGAAAATGGGTTTTTGTGAAATCAAATTTCAAAGCTTTTTTTTCTTATTTTTTTTTTTGCTGTAGATTTTTGTTTATTTTGTAACTTGTTCTTATTTCTCTTTTATTTTCTGCTGTAGGTTTGGGAATTGGTTTTGATCATGTGTCCAGCTGATGAGATTTCTCATCTTTTGAGAGCCCACTGAAAACTCCACTCCTCCCAGGAGGAGAAAGCTCGATCTCGCAGAACACAATGGAAATGAAGTAGTAATCTGAGGGAACGATCTGGTGGAAGTACTCAAGCGGAATCCTTCTAAGTGAAGTAGTAGCCGGTATATTTATGACTTAAAATATTTGAACTCTACTAGACTAATATTCTGTTAGAAGTAAAAGCATTAGAGGAACAAGATTATTAATTTGTTGTTCTGTAGCTTGTGCTTCCTATCTAATTTCCCAGTCTCATTAGTCCCATAATCTGATCTTGTGATTTCGAAGTGCTGGAACTTAAGAGACTGCATCCAAGTTTGTTGATGTTCATAATTTCTTTCTCTAATTATGTTTGACGGATTAAAGAAGTCCAAGTGCTGAATCATAACCATGGAACTTTATGCACGGGAAAAGGAACTCTAAGTGATGATACATGAATTGTGCTAAATTTAGTTCTCTTAGACTCGCATATTCGATATTGCTTTTGTGTGTGATTGAGAGTTAAGAGCAGAATCATGTTGAGATTTTGTTCAACGACTTAAACTCATTATGGAGTAGGAGGTTAGTAATCAAAGTGAGGCAAATCAGTTAAAATATGAAAATTATGTGTTGTTTCCTTCTGTTAAATTTGGTTAGTTATACTCTTATCGTATTCACTGTTCGTGCTCCATAATAAAATAGAATTGTTTGTTTGCAGGTTGATGGAAGGTTAATTTTGTATAAACAGATGAGGATAATTGGGCTACCCTAGTTTCAGCTAACCACAGAATGAAGGAGTAATAAGAGGAAACCAATGGGAACATGGGTAAAAGCCTGACAAGGAAACTTGAAGAGGTAAAATATCTTATGCACTTCAATCCCTTTGTCGTCTTGATGTAGGTCTGCAATTTTTCTATGAAAAGATGAAAAGTTAGAAACTTAGATTGCACAAAAAATTATAAAAAATCCCTTGATTTTAATTATGCTCAACTTTAAGGGCATTATTGTTGTATATATCCGTCGCCTTCATATTGTTTGTACGACTCAGTTAACTTCTAAGGTAAACAGATAATCATTGTTCAATGTAATGCTGACTTCCATTATCTATATTGAAACTAGGGTCAACCACCGATTGAGTTTAATTATCTCTATTTTGATATTTCATGATTGTTTTGGAAATCTACAGGGTATCAACATAACTTTAGTAATCATTTGAAAATCTTCTGGAGAACTCGTCAACTGAGAAATGTGGTGGGTTTGCTGAACCAGTGCTAAGCCAAACTGAAAGAATTTCTTTTCAAGCTAACTTACTTGGACTAGCACCACTCACTCTCTGCACTTAAGTCTCTTCAAAAGTTCGGTATGTTCCGTTCAATGTGAATTCTCCCCTTTCAGTTTCTTATCCTGAATCCTACTGACATGTTTGGATAGTATTTTGCTGTCCCTTGTCAGTCTTTTACTGAAGATATTTACTATATTCTGCAGTCTAAGACAAGATTTGAACTGAGCTATAACGACAAACACGTTTATTACTTCTAGTTGAGCCAGAGATGTACAATTATTTTAGCCCTCTGTGTCTGTATGATATGATCGTGTGCGTCCATGTGTGTGTTTGTGGTTGTGCTGTCGAGATATATGCTTTCCTGTTTTAAGTGGTGTAGTCTTGAACTCCTGATGGGTTTTTTGTATAGATACCTTTATCCTCTCTGTTGTATGCATGTCTTTGCTTTTTCTGCGCTTGAAATTTATCTCAGTTTGCTTACGTCTAGATGCTTATAACTTTCCAGTAGAATGGAGGAATATATCTGCTGCTATGGGCGTTCCATGAAGTTTTTTCCAGAATGGAAGTGATTTAAACTTCAGGAGTGCAGCGTTCACGTCTTTTAGTACAACACCCTTCCATAAGGCTGAAGGTGGAAAGGAAGATTTACCAGGTGGGTCTGTCTTGCCAAAGCCTGAGGGTGGAACTAGGATTTAAAAATAATGTCTTTCAATCAGCTCAAGTTCATTCCTCCTTAGGTGAGAATTTTCCAAACAATTCCTATGTGTTGCAGACTTTCTCTACTGTTTGTGGTCGTGACATTGGTTCTCGAGGACGAGGCAGACTTGGCAATGTGGAAGCAAAGGACAAGGAACAAGGCTGAAATTAGTGTCATTTTTTTTTTACAATTTGTTCCTATTTTCTCCAGTTAGGCCATACCTGTAGTTGTCTATCCAGCAACGGGTCCAGTATAGGATTTGACAAGCTTTCATGCTATCCAGCTACACAGTTGAGTGGTTGAATTGGAATATCGGGTTGTTTTAATACCGCAACTAAGAAAAAGAAACTGAATCAGCATTTAGAAGTATATTCTTGGGAACCTGTCTCTAATAAGGTTTATGATATTAGTCACTAGCACATTCGTCTTCAATTCTGACTGTATCTGTATCTCTGTACCTTGTTTAACGTTGATTTGGAATCGTCTTGTAGTAACTAACTATTAGAAAACTACATAAGAACAACCAGTATAACTTGTAGTGGTAAAGACGTAAAGTGAGCTGTGACACTAGACGGAAGGAAACAGGTTTGCAATTGCTATTACCCATTTGGTTTTGCCAGATAACTGGGAAAAGTCGATGATTATGGTAAAACCATTTTTCAATTTTAAATAAAATATGTAATTGATGTGCTTACTGTATACGAAGTCATCGCTGTACTCCTAGATTCTCTTACGTACGAAGATAACTGTACTCCAGTAGGTAGTCATTGGCTTTTGGATGTGCCTCAAACGACTATCCAGCCTGAGCTTGATACCCTGTACTCCTAGATTCTCTTACGTACGAAGATAACTGACTTGAAATTATGCATTGTGATGCCATTAATTGTTACCCAAAACTGACATGAAACTTGTCATTTGTGTTGAGATTATTAGTCCCACATTGTATGGACAATCTAAATTCCTGCGGTTTATAATCTATAGGGTCACTCCACTCATTGCTAATTGGTTTTGAGTTGGATGCCCGTATTCTAACATGGTATCAGAGCAGGCTAACTTTAATTGTTCTTTGTTTATCTAGTAGTACTATTTTACATCATATCCGTCTGTGTTAGGGCATTATCATTCTTAGTTTTCTCCATCTCCTCTCCCTCCCCTCCTGCGTGTTTCCGCCGTCTTAAAACCAAAGCCATAGATCATGGCTATTGATGGTATCTCCTCTCAAATGTAAGTAGTATTGAATTTTATTCCTCTTCATTTTAAATTTTAGAATTTATATAGTTTACGAGATTTACTGATTCGCTTCTCTTGTTTCAACTGCGCTTTGAGACTTTTAATATCCGGTGTTATATTCTATATAGTCACCTTGACTTTTAGTATCCCGTGTTATATTCTAATATGATTAAGTGGGTTTTGTTGATTTTTGTTTATTTGCATTCGGACTACCTTAGAATACCAACACCGACTCACTTTGGTGGGTATATTGGTTCATTTTGTTTGTGTATGGTTCTATCTTCACCGATTTTGTTTACTTATTCGATTTTATGATAATCAGAAATTTGATATCTGAACCCCATTGAGATTGAGTTTCCTCCGGTACGTCCGCTTTGAGACTAACATTCATACCAACTGGCAGAAAACTGTGTTTGATATCTGCATAAACAAACACCGTGTTCCTAGATGTAATTAACTTTGTTTCTAAACTGTGTTTTATTTAAAAATTATTTTAAAAAGTAATTAAATAGTGATGTAATCGGAGTGTAATTAACTTTCTGTCTTTTTTACCCAATTATATTTAGACGGGACGGATGTGTTAGGTTTCATTCTTGCTTCCTCTTCCTGTACCTCTTTGTGTTAGGTTTCATTCTTGCTTCCTCTTCCTGTACCTCTTTTCCTGTGTGTTTCTGCCGTCTCTCTCAAAACACAATCCCAACACAGATCAATCATGGCATCTGATGTTGATGATCACGGATGTTGATGTTGATGATCATCAACAAACACTCAGCATAATGGTTTCTCCTCTCAGACATAAGTAGTGTGACGTCTAAGTTCTTCTTTTTTCTACCTGCCAGATTCACAGGTAAAATCTTACCTTGATGCAATTAAAGTTTGGATCTATGAAGTGCTGCTATGTTTAAACTTTTTTGTTAGATTTTTTTTCTTGCTTTTGTTGAAAGTAATTTTTAATTAAATTTTTTTCGGATTTTAGAAAATGTGTTTTTCTGAAATCACTTAGATATGTTGATTTTTTTTTTTTTTTTGTAGTTAAATTTAATGGTTTTTGTTTAAGAAGAATCTGTTGTGATGTTGGAGGTAATTCCAATGGTTTTATTTGGGTGTGGATTTTTTTGGTTTCTCTTTGTAACTTCATTTGGTTTGATTTTCTTGGAATTGCAATTTGTTCTTATTTACGTTGTAGGGATGGCAAATCCCTTGGATTCTAGGTGGTTGAGGTATAGAGCAATCTTTGTTATACGAACGCAGCGCTACCCGTGAAATGGCTCCGGAATTTTTGTTATGGCAACATTTCGTTGTAGGAATAATTGATGCAAATCTCAATGGGATACTAATCCTCCTAAGTACAGTTAGCTGAGAAAGTCTATGGCTGCATCATTTGGAGAGGGAGCAGAATAAGTTTTCGGGCTGAAGAAGATGATGAGAATATAAACACAAACTTACTTAAGTTTTTGAGAGGATAGATCATTTTCCTATATTATTCAATCAATAAAACTAAACCATGATTTGGGCTTAATCTTCATTTCATGGATAGACAAATTTTTGAAGACTCCATTCTTGTTGTGATTGCGGCGGCAGCTTGATGAAAAGAAATTATCTGGATCTGGATCTGATTATTATGTGTTAGGTATAGGGATTTTTATAGTGTCCATGGATGGATATGATCAAATGGACATAATTCCACGGCTATGATTGATTCACATCGGTCTTGGCCCGGTTTGTTTACGCTAAAATGGAAGCAAAATCATGGTCGGGTGCCCCAACCCGAAAACCGACCGAATGCATACAAGGTTAGCTTCCTAAGTGTTGAAGAATTCTTAAGAATTCTTGTGCAACTCCAGGTCATCTCTTCGAATTGTAGTCCCTCGTGCAACAACTTGCGCTGAAGATGATTTTGATGACCTTCATCCCTGAGCTGCTTCCACTCCTTGTAAGTAATAATAACTAATGATAATCAATTGATGGACCTGATGCATTTTCTAGTATTTAATGTTTACCTGAATGTAAAAACTAGTAGTGAAGTTGCTAGAAATGTCTAGAGTCGTATGGACAGTCGATTAAATTAGTGAGTTAAAAAAAAGTAAGAAAAGTCCAGGGAAAAAGCCTTTGAATTTTTAATTTCTCCTTCTAGATTTGTAAAGATGCTCTGTGAAATATTTACATTTTGTTGATTATATAATAAATATGTTTGAGCATGTTGGTCGGAGTTGTGTAGTATCTCGGATGCAACTGGATTTATAAATTTGTTTGCCATCCTGGCACACTTCCTTCGTTCAACTATATCATCCGAGACATTTGTATCTTCTTGAAATTGTTCCATGAACATGTATTATGTCTTTATGAATATGAACATGTATTTATAAATTGTTCTCTGGTAGCCTGCACAAATTTGCATCAAAAGTCTACCAGACATTGCAGAATCAAAAATAAATAAGTAAGAACAAAGATGGATGATGGATCGATAACTAAACCATGAATTGCATCTGCTAAACTAAGTGATAGGATAAAATACAATATTCTAGTAAACCTAAAATTTGATATCTTAGAATGGATTCCTTTCATTCTAAGCTGCATAGCCCTAGCTGCCAACTGATTCGCACTCTTGTTTACCAGATGCACTCTCCTCACTAGGTTTATTAAGTTAGGCCCTAGAGAGCTATATTAAGCTAGGCCCTAGAGAGCCTTCTAATCCGAGATTCTTTATTTAGGGCTCCCGGATGGCCAACAATATAAGAACAAAGATGCTCAGGCGGCCCCTTTCCCTGAAATATCAGTGTGAAACTTTGATTATTAAAAAATATATCCAAACAAAGTTCCACGGCCATGCTTTTTCAATTAATATTTAGAAATTCCATAGAAAACAAAGCATTACAAAGATGGATTAAACAAAAATAAAAGTGCAACCAATAAAATCATTATTTGTCATTACAAGTAATCAAACATTTTTATCACCAAATATCAGCAGGATCCACCACGGATATCAAGACACCCTTTATCGGCTGGACCCATCATGGACATCAAGACACTATCTACTCGGTCGAGAAATAGATTCGGTTGCCTAGTTCCTTCCAAAGAACAAATTCTTTTTCCGACATTGTCAAATTTTCCGGTTGAGAGAATAAGTCATTATGATAACAGATTGATTCCTGAAAACAAACAAAATGAAAAAATCATATTAGAGATTAGGATTTTCGGAAACTCAAAACCATCAATAAACTAGTGAAATTTAAGTAAGTAATCAAAATCAAAATCGAGGTATACAAATGCACCTTAATCGGAGAAAAGACCCAATGGAATGTTAATCGAGGGATCTTCACCACATATTCCATCTCCTTCGATCTGTTTAATCAAACCAAACCCCTCAACGAATCAAACATACAAATGCAAAGGCGGCGAAAAATCTTCTGTATGTAGTGGAGAGAGTCTCAGAACATTACACTAGGGTGGCGGTGGAGTCATATAAGGCAAAGTATATATAGGCACTAGGGTTTTTTACATTTAGGGTTTGCTAGAACCCCACTTAAATTTTGTTTAAATCACGACCGTTCATCAGATGCGAGTCATGCGACAGTCACGAATGCATGAATATTGTTAAAATTCCACGAAGAAAATAAAGATTTTTGGTCTTTAAAGTAAGAAGCTGAATGACTTCAAATATAAATTCTATAACTCATTCAATATGTTATAACTCAAATTCTGCTTTGAAATCTCTCTTATTTGCTTCATTAACCAAAAACATATCTCTTGATCCAAAAATCTCCAATAGTTCATAATTTGTTATGGGATTCGTAATTTTCTTCTTAATCCAAAATGTATCCTAACCTGAATTATATGGTGTGAGATTCCAGATCTGCCTAGTTAGTGATCTAAAATTTATAGCTCAAAATCTAAAAGTGTAGCCCCATATAAATAGTGCCCTAATGTAATGGTGCAACCAGAGTGTAATTAAGAAGCAAATTATGATTTGCTTCTCAATCCAAAATATCTCCTAATATGTCGTGTGACTCAAAACCTAGCCAGGGATCCTAAACGGCAATGCCAAATCGGTCTCTCTAATACGTACAAAATATGGTTGGTGTGGCCCATAATCTAGAAGTAAACCCACTCAAATAGCAGGAGAAAATGCTCCAATTTTTCTCATCTCCAAACGGTGTGGCCCATAAAAATTTAACCAGGTGATCAAAGAGACGGTTAACAATTTGGAATATCATACAGACTGAAACTAAACTAGTGTCACAACTTGAACATTCGTTGCAACTTGAACATTCTCACCCTGAATTGAGATTTCAGGCTTGCTTAGATACATGGGTTAGGTAATCTAAAAAAATACTCTCTCTGTTTTGGAAAAGAGATACTTTCACTTTTTCAATTTGGCCTAAAAATAGGCTAAATTGAAAAGTGAAAATATCTGTTTTCTAGAAACGGAGGGAGTATGAAATTTAGAGAAAATAAAAATAGGGGAATATTATCTATATACCCCTACTATGGAGGTCCTTGCAAAAATACCCTTATGAAGTTTACAAATGCCCCTAAGTAGAGGTGTAAATTGGGCTGTGCCAGCACGAGCACAGCCCAGCCCAGCACGCTAAAATTTGAGCACACCCAAATGCCGACGTGACTTAGCTGACGGCACAACACGTTAGTTAAATGGGACGTCTTTGGGTTTGACTAATTGGCACAAATAGCACAAAGACAAAGACGCTGGCACGGATAAGCACGTGGCCCATCCCAAAGACAAAGACGTTAAGAGAGCACGTCATAACATGTACAAATACACCATATAACAAGGCATAATACATCACATTTTTTGTATATTTCACAAAAGAGTCACTATTCTAGCTAGTTTTTTAACATTTTATGTTGACTTATTTATAACAACACATATAATACCTTAATATTTGAAAAATATATTTCAATATCATTGTTATAATGTCGTCACCTATATTTAACTAGAACATTAATTTACATGACAATAATCCAATTTCATATTTGTTGGGCTATTTCTTTTTATTGAATAAACTTGTTAATTTTACTTGAAATAATTTCAAATGATATGTTGTCTAATTAAATTCTTGTGATAATGTCCGACTTAATATATACATTAAGTGATTTCAAATTGTTTATAGCACGTGTGCCAGCACGGCACATCACGACACGTTTATTCGTGTGCTGTGCCCGTGGGTGTCTTTGTGCCTAGCTTTTGACTAGTAAAGCACAAAGACGGCACAAAGACGTTTAAATCGTTGGTGCACAAGACAAAGACGGCAGACATGGCACGCGAAGCACGCGACTTGGTGTCTTGGCATGTGCCGGCTCGAGACGTTTACACCTCTACCCCTAAGCATAATACATTACTAAAATACCCTTTCTTTTATAGTGTATATACAAAACTATTAACCACTACTAAAAAAAAAAAAAAAAAAAAGCACTACCTCTACTGCCCACCACCACTGTCCACCGCCAACTACCACCACCATTTTCCACCGCACGCACCAAAGACTAACCACCCCGGACCGACGACCACCATTGTCCACCACCGTCACATCGCCACCGCCGCCAACCACCTCCACCAACCAGCACCGACAACCACCGCCAACCACTGTCCACCACCGCCAATCGCCACCACTATCCACCACCACCGCCGCCACCCACCACCGCCGCCGTCCACCACCGCCGTTGCCACCTACAACCACCGTAACTGTCCACCACCTCCAACAACCGCCACCGCTGTCCACCACCACCACCACCCACCGCCGCTTGCAACCACCATAACTGTCCACCTCTGCCAACAACCGCCACCAATGAACACCACCATCGACCATCGCCGCCGCAACTAGCATAAAAATTATAGTGAAGGAAACTAGTACAAAGTTGCCTTCCACATGTGGAGTCAACTTGCTGAAGTTGTCTCCAACAGTGAAGGAAACTAGTTCAAGTTGTCTCCAATAAATATTGTGTACAGGAACAAGTTGCAAATAAAAATGGATCCAACTAGCTCAAGTTGTCTCCGATCTCGAGGAAACTAGCTCAAGTTGTCTTCAAAAGTAAAGGCAACTAGAACAAAGTTGTCTTCAAAAGTGAAAGCAACTAGCGGAAGTAGTCTTCATATATGGAGGCAACTATCACAAGTTGTCTCCAAAAAATAAAAATTGTACACAAAAAAATGAACCTAGTGTGAGTCGAACACACATCTTCTGACATATAGTCAGTTGTACTACCATTGCACCACAGATTCATGCATAACACAAGGTAACATGCATGAAAAGCTACTTGGTTTGGAGAAAACAAACGCACATATACCAGCTGAGCATCCATCAGTGAGCTAAAATTGACAACCGTATGCAAACCCAAATTTCTATTGGCCAAGCTTCAAATGCAACATCAAAGCTGCTCGCACTTCACTTCAACTCCCATTCCAGTCCACCCTTTTGATGCAATTCTATAGCTTCGTAAACCATTGAATCACCAACAAAACTAGCTCTCAAAGACCCTTCATCATTTACTGCGGCTTCCGCAGATAAAGAATAACAATCGAGATCCTGTAATCATTCATACCACCAATACCGATCACCAAAGATGAATAAATCACAACAAACCCATCTTAATTCTTACCCCGATTTCTTCATATTCATACTCGCCTTCCGTTCCTCATTTACATATTCACTTGTCTTCAAAGTGAAGGCAACTAGCCCAAGCTGTCTCCAAATGAAGTAGTAATAAGTGTTGAGACATCACTGGCTAGAACCAGTAAAAAGAATAAGGTATCTGAACTGAATTGCAACTACTCAATCTCTTGGATATCTTTTTGCTGCAAAAAATCATATCAAAATCACATTCAATAGACATATAAATGGTAACACTGAACAAACACGTCGATAAATTGCTAACTATTTTCTTAGAAGATGGAGCCAACTAGCTCAAGTTTCTTTCGAATCTAGAATCAACTAGCTCAAGTTGCTCCCAAATCCAGAAGCAACTATCTCAAAGCAACTTTCCCAAGTTGTTCCCAAAATAGAGTCCAAATGCAGTCATTGCTTCTGGCATATTGCAGATAATTTTTTTCAAGTGTACAAGATAAAAACCTGGTTCTTCTGCATGATCAGACTCTTTGATATCCAGACTACATGGCTCCCGCTTTCTCTTTAACTTGGTTGTTAATAACGCATCTATTGCTTTCATCCCGTCTGATACACAACTAACACATAACACAAACCCCAAACCATAAATGGTAAGAACTAGAATTCGAGCATAATAAGCCATAAAAAAAGAAATAAGCATTTATATGAATCACATTGTCAACAATAATATATATGCCGAATTACAAAGACCCAATATAGACCAACTACATAGACATACATTATTTAGAATACCTCAGGCTAAAAGCAGTATGGGATTCCGACAAATTTCTTTGAGCCCAAAAAAGCCTGGACTTTGACATGAACAACGCCGCATCAAGACCTGGAACATACAAAGCGAACCACTTTGGGTATGAGGTTCTTGTTACCGCATTTCATGAAAATACAAGATTAGTATAAATGAGAAGAAAAAGAGATTTCATTAATCCCAAAAAGGCCCGAGAACAACACACTTGGGTCATTTTGCCTTTAAAAAGGAGTTGTAGACATCAGACAAATGAAATCGTCTCCTAATTACCTCATTTTGTACTCCCATACGCTTTAAGTTTTCTGTTTTTTCACCAACTAAGTACGACTAGTTAGTTAGGTTGTGGTGATTACTTTGACGTGTGTTATATGTGCACAGGATGTTGTTCGGTACCATTAAATTTCAGGGTATCTTCAAGCTAGTGGTGTTGGGAGAAAGTATTGAATTCAACTTGCAGAGATGACCGAGATGGATCACTTTTACTAGAGCTGCTTCCATTGACCAACAAACTTCTATTCAGCTGCAATTCAACTGCAGCACCACATACCCACTGCAACACCTGCTCATTCTCGCTCTTGTATTAGCTCTCTTTCACCTTGTTCTCTCCTGCAAATATTTACTCCCACTCCAAACATTCATTTACAGATCCATCAAACTCGCACAGCCCAACATTCATTTCATACCCCTTCTTCCTATTTCAACACAGTTCATTCATATGAACCCAAATTTTCATTACTCAATTTAACCATAATTCAATTGAAATCAATTTAATCGACAATAAAAACAATTTCGGGACGGAAACCATACCTTGGCAAGAGGAAAATATGGGAATGAGATCAATTATCAAATTTATTTGCTCCATTGGTGGTTGATGATTTCAACCTAATCACCCAATCACTCAAATCTCTTTCTCGAATCGTCTTGAAAAGAAACCATACCTTGGGAATAAGCTCCACCACCATCATTTGTATACTCTTCTTCTTTCCCTTCCTCATATCACCACCACCAGCATCTTCAACCACCACAACAAGCAATCTTAACCACCAGTGTCGAATCGCACTGGAAAAGAAACCATACCTTGGGAATAAGCTCCACCACCATCATTTGTATACTGTTCTTCTTTCCCTTCCTCATATCACCACCACCAGCATCTTCAACCACCACAACAAGCAATCTTAACCACCAGTGTCTCCAACGTGGATTTCACTATTCCAACGAGAACCACCGTAATCTCCATCAATTTACGTTTCTAAATCTAACCTTTTTCTATCTACACCACTACCGGTTACAATACCACCAACACCAAAAGAAACTTCAAAGCAAGAGAAAGAAGATAATACATTTTTAATCGTTTTAGATGATTGGATTTTCGAATCCAACAAATTGATAACGATTTTCATTAAAATCTTCCAAATTGATGCGAAAAAATATGTATTAACTAACTGTAATCAACGATTTTAGGTTTTTCAATCCCAATCGATTAAAATCGACATGAATTTGAAGTTTCTGATGCTTTATATTTGGTTTTAATCATCATGTTATCCACAGTGGCGATGAAGATGAAGGTGTCGGAGATCTGGTGATGTTGGCAGCGGTTACGGCGGTGGAGAAACGCTGCTGATGGTGGTGGTGATGAGTGAAAGTGGAGGAGGGAAATAACGGTGGTGGGAGGGATGATTTTTTCCTCTGTTATCAGAAGTGAAGATGAACGAAAGTGAATGAGGAAGGCTAAATATGAAATTATCAGTATTATTTTTTTAAAGTAAATATCAATTATGCCATTAGGGGTAAACACATAAATGGATAAGGGTGTTTGTGCATGACCCATGGATAATAGGGGCATAAATAACATTCCCACTAAAAATAAATAACAAAATTATTTTGAAAAACAAAATGGTAGATCTCATTACAACTAAAATAATTTTACATAATACGTTGGGTATTTTTTCTTGAATGTATTACTTCATTTAACTTCTTTCTTTATAGTTAGACGAGATTGATGAGCGGCTAAACCCCATTCACCGAATACCGTCTCAAATTCGGAAGAGTCAAGACAACCCCAAGAAACACATGATATTGCTCTATATTTCAATTTTATTAAAGACCATATTGAATACATTGAATCTGGAGAAACAGATGATCTTCCTCAATTTTTAAATTTTCTTAAACAACCTGGAATCCCCCATTGAACAACAAGATAAGGGATAAACAATAAATGATTTGAGATATTTGAGAGGAAAAGTCATAATGCCAGTATAATTCGTTGGTGATGATGTTAGGGAAGCATGTGCCATGATATTGTTTGGGTGTCATTCACAATAAAAAAACATAGATTTGATTTTTGTTTACGGTTAGGGTTTTCTTTTCTTTTTCTCAACACAGAGAAGAGGGATGGAGGAGGCACAAAATGGATAGAAGAGAAGAGAACAATACCACTTATAATGCTTAAAATATGCCCGTTATTTGTTTAGGGTTTATTTATTACCCTTGATTTCAGTTTCTTCTTTCATCTAATGGCTCATCACATGTACTTATTGACCGTAGTTTTGACCGCATATATGTGCTATGAACTACTCATGATATTTTTTTTTGGCAATGAAAGGCTCGAGATGTAAATTCCCGACCGTAATTGTCCTTGTCATATAAACAAGGAAAAATTTAAAGGGTAGGATGGTTTTGTCATCTGAGTGTAAATCTTGGAAAGTTGTGGCTCTCTGGTAGTCTGGTTGATAATTTCTTTTTGGAAAAGTCCTAAATTTCGGAGCAATTGCCATCCCAAAGAGTTGGATGCTACACCTCACCTCTACTAGAAAATCTCGAGTTTTTTAAATTTGTCATTTTATATTATGCGTTACTCAGGTAGCCTTGTGAAGATTCAAACTTAATTAATTATGAGCTTATTTGAAGACTTATGATTTGCATAAACTCGAATCAACACATTAAACTATTGTAATCCCGGTATTTAGCTTATATATGTCCGCTTTGTGATCAGCGTTTGATTTTGAATTAAAGTAAAACAATTACAAAGACCTTATAGCAACTCAATGCCAAATCGGTCTCTAATACAAAATATTCTCTACAACAATGCTTCTTTTACAATCAATCAATAATATTTTTGGTTGATGAAACACAAATCAACCTCATCATGCTTGAACGAATAAACAACACGAAAACGTCTTTGAACATATGATTACCAATACGTATAAACTTGATTTTGCTTTTTCAACAAATTCTTCTAACTTCGATACCAATTTGGGTTAGTACTCCATTCTCCGATTGATACTTTTTGGATTTTCATACCTTGTTGACTCTAGATCTATTACCCTAATCTGAACCAAGATCTCCCACTTTTCGGATCAGACGCCTTCATTAGTTCCATCCACAAGGTCCAAAGGATGCTTGCATAAAGCCTGTTGAAAAATTGACACTAAAACAGGGTTCAAGGCTCTAATAATATTGTCTCTGGGTTCTAGGCTCTAATAATAGATTCTTTTCGATAATTATTCGACCCTTCCCAATTAGACCGGCGAGTACAAAAGAATCTACACTTTGTAACTTCTTTTTAACTCCAAAGTTATTCAAGTCTTAAAAGAATGTTTCGAGTTAGTTGTGGTTATGCTAACAAAGTTTGGAGTTGAAAGCAGCGAAGAAGTAACTCCAAACATTGTTAGCATAACAACAATTAAGAAAGCGAAACACCTAAGTGCAGTGCTTTCAACTAGTCATATGAAGATGAAATAAGGTTGGATGCGGGAACAACACTTGATCAAGCGAGCTCTTGGACGATGTTAGAAAACTATTTTTTTATCAACCAAGAGAATAGATTAAAAGGCACACAAGCTGTGTGCAGGCGAATACAACTGACATAAAGCGAAAAGCCCACAAAAAGAGCAACAAAACAAACATAAATCTAAAATAAAGTTGCAAGCCACATCAAAGATCGTTGCCTATTGACGAAACAAAAAAGACCGCTGCCTATTGTCAATTAACATGCTAGTTAACATCTTCTATATCTAAATCAACGTGATTTTTTGTTAGATCACTAAACATTTCTACACGATTAGCTTTTAGAGGTGGAAATTCTAAGCCCCATGAAGAACCAAACTCCACTAGTTTATTTGCCGAAACTTTGTTAGCAACTTTAGATTTAGGTCGTTTTTCTTTTTTAAACTTGAGAGAGTACCCATACCTGTACCATTGGGTTTCATACCCAATTTCATACCAATTCCTACAATTGGCTTTGATGAAAACGGCTTTGCGAAGCTGGCCTTTGGATCAATTACCTGTCCTTCATCTTCTTCGACTCCATGAAACCTGTTATGGGATTCAAAACCAGGTGGAATGGAAAGATCATAAGATGAGGTGCTTGCACTTTCAACATTCTTTTTGCAGACGCCTTTCCTTCATTTATGAGAAACCCACTCACCAAGAATTTTTTCTTGTTCTCAACGTCAGCATCCAAAGGAGTCTTTTCCATCACACTGTCTTCATTGCTTAAGTTTGGAAAAGGAAGTTCAGAGTCAAGAATGTTATAAGCATTCAAAACTTCATTAGGCTCCTGAATAGTCATGTCTCCTTTTTTTCCAGCTTTCTTCTTCTTTGGGTTTAACCAAATTCCATTAGATGGTATATGGGCCCTCTCCAAAACAGTTTCGTCTACTGGAGGGATTTTCTCAACTCCGCCTTGAGTAATCTTAGCTCTATCCCCTATGTTAAAAACCAATTGTGCATTTCTTTGAGTGACTAGATCTTCAGTAGTAACCGGAGTTAAACAAGGAGGAAAGAAGTTTTTCTTAGTCTTAGGAACTAATAAGCAGCACTTGGCACTTGAATTACCAAAGGTTTTGCAATGAGAGAAAGCATCAGGTTTCCAAGGATACATGGCCTTCACCACAAGTTGTACATTATCCACTTGAATAGGCAATTCAGTTAGAAAAACACAACCAGCTGCAACTTCAACCAAGACCCCATCATATGACATCCTTGTCTTCAACATTGTTGGAGTATCAGTAGTGATTAGAGTGCCCACAATACTTGCAATCCTAGATAATCCTAATTTATTCCAAAGATAAAGAGGGACCTGCCTGAGGTTTATCCATACCGGAACTGAGTAAATCTTTGTTCATCATCACCGGTACAAGTAATTAGCATTTTTATTGTGAGGGGATTTGATCAAAGTAACACATATGGAACTTCCTTTCATCACCGGTACAAGTAATGTAGAATGTTAACAATATCCATGTTACGGTAAAACTTACAGCCGAATGCTGTGATATTAATTATTCATTGTATTATTTAGGGGAATGATCCGAAGACATGGTTAGAATGACATTATCATGACACAGTGGCACCTTTTTTTATAAAAAATCTAAACCATAATGATTTGAAGCTCAGATTTCGGTGACATGTTCTTCGTATAAAACTATATGATCTTACCAAAAATGAGAGTATTCCGAAATAAGAAACTTCATGATCCACAAATTTTAATTTCAACCTTTAATCCTTAACGGTTGATATTCAAAATGGTAGATGGTGGTCTTATACATTCCGGAATACTCTCATTTTTAGACTAGTTACAGTGTAGAGACTTAAGAAGGACATGCCACCAAAAAGTTAGCTTTAAAATTCATTGTCTGTTGGGATTATGAAATACCTTCACCTCATTGACTGAGTTTCCACCGGTACATCCGCTTTGAGACTGACATTGGTAACGATGGGTAGAAAACTGTGTGTTTGATTTCCTGGCTCTTATCTCATACCTTGTGGCACAACAAAATCATTCCCTTAAAAATTTGATGCCAAACATATCTATCTTATCTTAGGGCAAGGTCCTTTGAATCGGTGCCACTAATTAAGCACTTCGAAGGTGCATCCTAAAGGTGTTTTTCGATTCAAATTCATTGACTTATTTTTTCTAGTTTTATTATTATTAAAAAACTAATTTGAGCAGTAAATATTTATGTAATCAGAGTGTAGTTAAGTTTCTGTCTTTTTTGCCCAAATTATATGTAGACGGCTGAGTTAGGTTTCATTCTTACTACCTCTTCCTCTCCCTCTTTTCCTGTCTGTTTCCGCCGTCTCTCTCAAAACACAACCTCAACACATATCGATCATTGCATCTGATGTTGATGATCATCAACAACAACAAGACACTCAACATGATGATATCTTATCTCAAACATAACTAGTGTGACAGATTGTTGATCCTCTACTCTTTCCTATAATGCGAATCACAGGCACAATGTTACCTTGATTCAGTTAATTTGAATGTTGGGATCTTTTATTTGAGTTGTTATTATTATTGTGCATTATTGTAGATTTTATTTAGTAGAAAGCTTCTTTGTTTATTTAATTTGGCTTGATTTGCTTGGAATTGTAACTTGTTCTTATTTCTCTTGTATTTCTGCTGTAGGGATGGCAAATCCCTACGATGCTAGGTGGTTGAGGTATAAAGCATCTAGAGAGGGAGCAGGATAAGTTTATTGCTGAAATGGCTCCGGAATTTTTAAGATGGCAACATTTATTTGGGGGAAGATTTAATAATTCCCTTGAGCAAGTCTATGGCTGCAGCATTTGGAGAGGGAGCAGAATAAGTTTTGGCATGACATTTGGATGGGTCAGCAGCCTAGTGCACATCAAATCGAGCACAGTTAGTCAAACGTGGAACAAACCTTCGGTCATCACAATAGCGTTTTAGTTTATTTATAGCAGATGTATGCAGCAGATAATTCGCCAACACATTGATCAGAAAATCGGTCAAGTGCCTAGATATTCTAGTTAGCAGAAGTAGGAAGGAAATGTGAAACATGAGAAAATCAGTCAAGTGCCTACTAATTAGGATCGTGCTGGTTATAACGTTCAGTTCAGTAATCAATTTGAGGAAATAGAATGGAAATCTTGACAAATTTAAGGCCTTGAAATTGCTTAAAAGTTTCAAATCCACATGAGAAAAGAGAAGTTGAACATGCCAATGAGATGAAGAATATGGGTCCTTAATATTGTTGTTCAATATTAAGATAAAGTATTCGAAACATAAAAACCCAAAAATCTATTAAAAAAAAACCCCTCAATATCTACACGAAAATCATAATGTAAAATTTTCATCCTACTGATTTTGAAGTCGATACCAAGTTGAGGATCTAAGTGCATTGCTTTCAACGTGTCCTATGATGCATAAATACACCGGAATCAAGCAAACTAAGGAAGCAATTTATAAAACACCATAGATGACATAAGAGGCAGTTGAGACTAAATCTTAACCAATAATGTTACAGTTGACACCTAAATGTGCAATATGGATGGAAAACGATACATAAAAAATACCCAAAAAAGAACAAAACATAGATGGAATATAGGTCCTAGGATGGTTTGTTATTTGGGTTGTAACAATGTATTTTATCAATAAAAAAATATCAGCTTGATAAAACATAAAAATTAAGGTGCATAAACTGAATGTAAACATTGTTCAACGAATGAACCACATGAAACATATTTTTACCAATACATGTGATCTTGATTTTGCTTTTTCAATATGCTTCCAGTTGGTGCTAATTAATTTCCTAGCAATGACACAAACTAAGGTTGGAAACTCAGTACTCCGTATGTTGAACCAGTGACCTTCCTGTTGAATCTGATGGTGTGTGTTGTTGATGAAGCAAAAACCAATGGATTATGCATACATAGATAATGTTGCTTCCTTACAATATGCCTCGTCTGAAAGAGCAAGTACCTGTAAAATCCATCATAAGTGTGTTCAAGCAACATTTAAAAGTGTATCCAAAAATAAAAAATAAAACTGAAGATAAACAACATACCAGAAGTTTCATAAACGACAGCAACCTACAGTCATAGATTAAAACCATGAGAGGAGAAATCATAGTGTGATGATCATATCTTAGAATTCCACCAAGGTATTTCCATACAAACCCAAAATTACATTCATAACAGAGAGTTTTTTGAATGGATTTTTGTTTTTAATTTCTTTTAGGCGCCACCAGCTTCACTCTCACTCTTTCTGAAACACCAAAATGAAATTCTAGGGTTATTTTTCATTTATAAACCGCAACAAAACTGTCATTTACCAAAATGTCCTTTTTACTCCAACCTTCTCTTGGGTATTATTAAGCCCGGGCCTTGGAGTACACAGCCCAACATGGCTAATCTTGGGTATCCGATGTCCTTTGCTGTTGTCTATGCCAGTTGCAATTCACAGTTTAAATCACAATTCACAGTTTCCACACAGTTCTTTCACAATTAAAACACGATTTAGTCTTCACTGCATATGCGTACCTAAACTCCTCCATTGTGTAGATGGTGTGTATCATTCGATTACTTTATCAATCCAAAAGCACCCAAACATTTCCAATCTCTATTGACCAGACAAAAAATGAGCATTCAAAAGTGTACTATATATTAAAATTGAACAAAAAATGAAAAAATCTGTTGAAACAAACAAACATACCACAAGCAATTCAGGCAGACAAGACTATCAAGCAAAACATAGTGCGATGATCAGATCTATGTAATACACCAATTTACTGACAAGAGAACAACAAACCCCTGCAGTAGATTAAAACCATGAGAGGAAAAATCATAGTGAAATGATCAGATCTTTTGTGTGATACACCACGGTATGTGTAAGGCTTCCCATACAAGCCCAAAATTACATTTATGACGAAAACAACAACCCATTTTGATGATGAGATCTTTCTGGGAGATTTTTCTGGAAATTTCTTTTTCGTTTCTTCAATGCCGCCGGCATCAATTTCACATCACAGTTTTCTCTCTTTCTGAAACAATCAATTGGGAAATCTAGGGTTTTTTATTTTATAGACGACACTAAGTAGTAATTTACCAAATTGACCCCTCCAATTTAACCTTCCATTGGGTTTCAGAATGGGCCTTTGAGAGTTGCTGTACACACTCCAACATTACATGGCTAATCATTTTTGAGTGATAAATCAGTTGAGGTGAATGCAAATTGCTAGAAAAGTTGAGGACCGTGCTATACCCATGCGATTGTTATATCATTTTTAGTTTACATCTTTGCATTGCTCATCACGTGTGTCGGGCGCTCTAGTCCTATAGAAATTTTATAGATGCGAATGTCTGCAAATATTCGGGGCGGAGTGAATAGTTTGCTCATTAGCAAACTGCCTGCTATGATACCAAGAGGCTCTTAGATTTCCTCATTTTTCACAAATCTTCTTTAATATAGTAGGTCACATAATTTCAGCGAAGTAATGGCCTAATGGGGAATATCATTTATTCATAATTTGTATTTCCCCACTTTCTGTAGTTTTTTGTAGTGATGAAATATTTATTCATATTTAATGGCCTAATGGGGAATAGTTTGACATATCATATTTATTCATTAGTTTTTTGTAGTGATGAACTTTGCCTAATGAATATTTGCATTGAATGATTAACCCATTGAGGAGGGATAATGTATTTCGTAAACCAAAAAAAAAAAAAAGACATTTTTGTCTTCCACAAAATGCAGCAGAACCCGAAGTTAATAAAATAGATATTGAGCATTGCAAGGTGCATCGGCAGTAAAAGTGGGCCAAACACTTGGAGCACATGCGTACCTGAATGGTAGTGTAGTAAAAGATCTCTTGGTTGCTCTATGAGATTTTGAGCATTGCTAATTAATTACAAACCAAATGATTTGTTTAAACAAAAGTGGAACATGAGATTTTGGCTCTAAAGCTGAGCATCAAGTCCATACTCTCTGAGTCCAAATGTGGAAAGAAGAGAACAAGCTTCAAAAACAGGAGATCAGTCGGACACCAAAGGAGTAGACTTTTGCCATTGCACAACATGCCATTGATGCCTACCACAAAGCCAGGAAACTAAAACAACTTCCAACATTAAAAGCTTAAAAATCAAATTTTACTATGAAATCAATCGGACATTAAAAAAGACATTGCCATGTCTCCTGGATCTCTTTTAAGTGGTACCGCACGTGCTATAAAAATATGTCCTGTGCTACAAATTCAACAATTGGTTCAATATGTACCTGTCATAACCCAAATTTACGTCGTGACATGAAATCGCTCACCGGGTTTCAAAATATCTTCACGAACCAAACATGCCTCATGATCTAAAATTTTCAACACTCTAGTTTTGACCCACTCCTCCTTTTTGTTGTAAGCCATCTTATTGGGTTTGAAAATATTGGTGCATCCAAATTTTTTGAGGCTTGATACGATTCATTTTTGTGAGGGAGGGATACTATTGCGGCATCCACAGGAATTGTCAAGGATTGAATTCTTTACATTCACTTTCGTTGTTATTGGTTTCCCTTCTTGAACTAGATGTATCGCCACACAAATCCTTCAGTTTGTTCAATATGTACCATGCTTGTAACTCAAATCCTCATCGTGACATGAAAGATTGAAATCTCTCATTGTTCCGACTCAAAATCTCTCAGTACACTCCATACTAGTTGCACGAGTGAATGTAAACAAAGTGTAATTAACTTTGTGTATATTATTTGGTCGTCCGTGTTAGTTAGGGCATCATTCATTCTTCTTAGTTTCTTCTTACTCCCTCTCTCTCTCCTCCTCTCTATTTTAAGCCACCGCCTCTCTCAAAACCAACCACAGATCCTGGTCCAATCATGGCTTGTGATGTTGATGATCATCCGCATAAAGAGAAAAACACTCAGCATAATGATATCTTCTCTCAAACATAAGTAGTGTAGCCTTTTTCAGTTTGGATCTTCAATTCGAATGGTGTTATTTTTAAAAGTATTAGTGCGATGTTTTATATATTGAAAGTGTTAGAAAATGGGTTTTGGTTTGGTTTGCTTGGAATTGTAACTTTTTCCTAATTTTCTTGTATTTCTGGTGTAGTGTCCAGCCAAGATGGGATATATTGGCTGATGAGAGTTCTCATCTTTTAAGAGCAAACTGAAAACAACACCCCTCACAAGAATAGAACATTAACTGATGATGAGGGGAGAAAGCTCGATCTAGCAGAACAGAATCCAAGTGAAATTTAGATCGGCTGGGACTTTGGGGGTTCAATGGCAAGGAAGTAGTAATTTGAGGGCGGGATCTGGATTTACTCATCCCGAGTGCTTCTACTTCGCAAGGGAATTTTACTAAGGAGACAATCAATCTGGTAACAATATCTGTTTCCAAACTTCATTTCTTTAGTGATGTTAATTGACGAGTCCACCTGTTATTTGTCGTCTATATATTGATCACTCTGATCTTTGACATTGCAGTCCCATTTAACAGTAAAGGAACAAGATTATTAGTTTGTTGTTTGTAGAGTGTGGTGTCCTATCATGGCTTCAAATAACAAGAAGAACAAGATCGCAGACATAATGATTTCTCTCTCAAATGTAAGCGATGTAGATCTTTTTACTCTTCGTTTCATTTTTAGAATTCATAGTTTACCAACTGCAGTGCAAGGATCTAGTGGGTCTCCATATTTTCTGATGTTTCTTTATCTGTGAAACATGACAAAGAAAGGAGATGGCCAAATGTATTATTGCTACTTGATCGCAAAATCAAAGAAGATTGTGAAGAATCATAGTGGTGAGGTCATAATTATATGAATGTGTTAAGGATCGAGCAAGAGAGAGGAGAGCATAAACGCGAAACAATAGACTACATTGAGAATAACTTTGGTGTATATTTCTCATTAATCCTTCAAGATATTTATACAACCACAAACTTGGTTCTCAAGACATTCCTAATATAACTCTCACAAATCTCCTAAATATAGACTATCATATATTATTTCCTATTACCCTCCCTCAAGATGGAGCATGTAGATCACGAATGCCCATCTTGGACAAAAGAAATTTAAACTGAGCTTTCACAAACATTTTTGTGAAAAATTATAATTTCGGTTTTTATCGTAGTTTAAGGACGTTTGGTCCCATCTTCATAGTTTTAGGACATTTCGGTCCCATCTTATTAGTTTAAGGACATTACGGTCCCACAAGAAGTTTAGGGACATTACCGGTCCTCTTAGTAGTTTAGGGACATTCCGGTCCTCTTCGGAAGTTTAAGGACATTACGGTCCCATCTTCGTAGTTTAAGGACATTTCCGTCCCAATCATAGTTTTAGGACGTTTCGGTCCCCTTCATAGTTTAGGGACATTACGGTCCTCTTCATAGTTTAAGGACATTTCGGTCCCCATCTTCGTAGTTTTAGGACATTACGGTCCCAATGGAAGTTTAGGGACATTACGGTCCTCTTCGTAGTTTAGGGACATTTCGGTCCTCTTCGTAGTTTTTAGACGTTTCGGTCCCCGTCGTAGTTTTTGGACATTGCGGTCCTAATGGAAGTTTAGGGACATTACGGTCCTATCTTCGTAGTTTAAGGACGTTTCGGTCCTCTTCGTAGTTTAAGGACGTTTCGGTCCCCTCTTTTCTTCAAAAGAATACTTCTTGTACTCTTTAGACAACTCATAGGATTTTAACCTACTATTGTTGTTATTTCTCTCATCACTTCTTGGTGATTGCTTTTCTTTCTTCACAACATTTTTGTTGTTTCTTCTTTTCTTTGTTTTTTGCGCTTTCATTGCGAAACTCTCACACTTCTTTGTTTTCAAGATTCTCTCACAATCTTCCCTTTTTGGTCACGCACGCCACAAGTCAGAACAAACATTTTTTTTTTTTTTTTTTTTTTTTCGATGCCGGAAAGTATCTTGGTTCTCACGTCAAACCCTAACGTTGATCTCCGCACCGGACTACGTCCAAAGGCCTCTCACTTTCCCGTCAACAAAAGCGAGAAATCCATTCTCCGATCATCCATCATCACTCGTCGTTCTTTGATTTCCCGAGCAGCAACCACTCTCTCTAATCATCTCTGCCACAGACTTCTCTGCAGCTCCATACTCTTCTGACACAAACAATACCATCAGGACCATGAGCATAACAGCCCATTCATCTTCTTCTCGGGATTGACTACATCTCTCGTCACTTTTGTTGGCATACATAATCAACTCTTCTCATCCTCCATATATATCAATCACCGATACCACTTACCCTAAGCTTCTCCCCGTATCTCACATGCCCCCACCAATTTTGCGGTTAACAGTGGCAGCAATCCACATATTTCTGCTTTCTGTTCATCGTTCTTCACCATTAAACTTTCACAAACGGAAGCCACCAAAACCACAGAAGTTTGCACAATTGCTTGCAAACAAAAATCTACGTCCCGGACAAAGAAACCGATTGATAAAGAAGTTTGCACAATCCTTCTCTTCAACAAAGAACAACAAGTCTTAGCACAATCCATAACCAATATTTTTCATCAACTTCACCTTTGCCCTACATCTCCTAAACATCAGCAATTCTCTTCTTTTTCTTTACTTCTTTCAAGATTTTCAAAACCTAACACGCTTGATAAACTCTTTGCACAATTTTTTTTTTTTTTTTTTTTTAAAACTCATCGTAACACCAACTAATTCTCTTTTAACGAAAAAACAATTCTCAAACTCATTCTCCAACTCTTTCTCCTTCTCCTATCTCTTCCTCTCTGCCTCGCTCGATACCATGTTAAGGATCGAGCAAGAGAGAGGAGAGCATAAACATGTGAAACAATAGACTACATTGAGAATAACTTTTGGTGTATATTTCTCATTAATCCTTCAAGATATTTATACAACCACAAACTTGGTTCTCAAGACATTCCTAATATAACTCTCACAAATCTCCTAAATATAGACTATCATATATTATTTCCTATTAGAATGTCAAATAATCAGATTAAACTTCTTTTGAATTTGGTAGATAGTAGATGATTAGTCAAGGATGCACATTTTTGACTTGAATGAAATGAAGGCTGATGGGTAAAATGTTTTAGTTTTTGTTAGAATGATTTTTCTTCGCAATCAAATCAATGAACTATTGGAAGATAGATAGATTATGTGAACTTTGTAACACGTGATGACATGCTATAATCCATGTTTGCTAGTACACTGATAAATATGGTTACATGAGTTTGTGCTGCTAAGTTTGTTGATAAATAGTCTAATCAGTAATCACTTTTCTGGTTGCACATTTTAGTATTTGATAAATATGGTTTCAATACTGGTTGCATTTTTTTTTACGTACTTTGTTCATGTGTTCTTGGATATATAGAAGGTGACCAAGAGAAGCCAAGTAGAAAAAAAGGGCACGGGTGGAAGATCCGATGCAATTTGTGAAGGACATTCGGGAAGTTGAGAAGCTGCAAGTTCATAACCTAACTGAGAGAGCACAACTAATTACTCTAGTTCATTATATTGTCTGTCTAGTTACCACTTAATCCTCTGGCCGAGAATATTCAAGCATCTGAATAATCCTTCAGAGCCACTTCTGACTGCCATTTAGTTTTTTTTTTTTTTTGAAAGTATTAATGTCAGTTTTAGCTAAAAAAATCGGAGTGGAATTTTTTGCGGTAATATTCAACAGTTTTTGTTTAAAAAGAATCATTGTGATGTTGGGGTAATTTTGAGGGTTTTATTTGGGTGTATATTTTTTTGGTTTCTCTTTGCAACTTCATTTGGTATGATTTGCTTGGAATTGTAACTTGTTCCTATTTAAGTTGTATTGTATCTATGTTGTAGGGATGGCAAATCCTACAATGCTAGGTGGTTGAGGTACAAAGCATCTGGGAGAGGGAACATAATAAGTTTATGAAAATGTGCTCTAGGATTTTTGATGATGGCAACATTTCTTTGTGGGAAGAGTTAATGCAAATCTCAATGGAACAATAATCACTCAAGCATAGACCCCTTAAGCAAGTCTATGGCTGCAGCCTCAAGACACGTTTGACATTTGGATGGGTCAGCAGCCTCTTGCTATCCAATTCCCCGCATCATCTCAAGACACATTTGACATTCCAAAATGTCCTTTCACCAAAATGTACTTTTATACAGCACTTGAAACTACTAAGATGCGAACACATTGATCAGAAAATCAGTCAAGTGGCAAGATATTCTGGTCAACAGAAGTCAACAGAAGTATGAAGGAACTGTAAAGCATGATCGTGCTAGTTATAATGTTCACTTCATTAATCAATTTGGAGAAATATATGGAATCGTTGACAAACTTAAGGCCTTACGATGGCTTAGAAGTATCCAATGCACATAAGGAAATAGAAATTAAACATGCCAATATGTGCTCAGGAAGAACACTTGACCAAGCAGCTACTGGACCAGCCTGCTGTCATTTACCCGGTATTGGAAGGGAGCGCCCATATCGTATGAGAGTGGGTTGTTAGTAGTAGTTAGCTCACTCAGATTTTATCCTGAAATTATTATGTGTTGCATATTGTTGGCCATTGTTCAGCTCCACATGTTGTGTAAGGTCCCCTCTAATCTCAAAAAGTAAGCCAACTTCATAGTGTTTCAGTAATATCCAGACCTCCGTTACTTGCACTGCTCCCTACTGGGTCAAGTGCTATCTGATCTTGTCTGATTGGTACTTGTGTATAGTGATGAAAATCAAGGTATAGAGAGAGAGCAGAGAGGAAGAACATGCGGAAACAGTAGAGAGTCTACATTGTGTTTACTGGATTCTCACAATTTTCATTAACAAGAAATTTGCCTTTATAGGCTACAGTACTTGACTCGATTAACCAACACTAACTCAACTAACACAAGCATGTTCGCAACGACCGGTGATCCTAATTACCGAGGGACACACGATGGCTTACAAAACACTACGGGATTAATTCCACTAAGGTGCACGTTGCACTTTTAGCTCCTAGATACTAGGGACAGCACTTCCACTACGGTGGAGCCAACCACCATAATGCTAACGGACCAATGACTATAAGCGTACGTGTGAATTTTATGCAAATCCACTAACACATGATCAACAGACCAAGACTTTGTAGTTAGAGTTTAAACAAAACTCCAACCGCCTCCCTTAAACTCAAACTACAATAACAAACTTCATATGACGTTCCATGATAACTAGCAAAGACATTACCCTTACGCCTTTTTCCTGCATACCACCGCTGATTCCATTTCATTTGCAGACCTATCTACTACACTTGTAGATATCGTATGAATTCCCCCGACATATCTTATCATAACATGGCTCTATCACGGCCAACCTACTTCACTTGCGGTACCTATGACTTCCCGGACATATCATATCATATCTCTTGCTGCAACTTGGAACCTCCACGACCATCTTATGGCAGGACATCCAAAAACCAAACTATATTAGACATCTCCATGTTATGATGCTGCTATCTTCACCGTTCACACCCTTCTTCTTTGGAGTTATAAACTCACATACGGGGACAACGTAAAACACATCATGCGACTCAAAAAAAACAAGTTACAACACTTTAACTACGGCCCATACAATTAAAATCCAACACCACCAAGTGGCATAACCAAACTATTAACATTTACGGAAAACAGAGCTTTGCATAACTTAGATTTAGGCTTTACTCGCTTCCTCAAACTCGGGCAAAGCGTTAGGTTTCATACACGGAGACAAACTCCACATCATGGTTTCACTCATGGAGACAAACTCCACATCACTTGACCATTACTTCGGTCATACGATACAACCGTATCACCAAAACCATTCTTTAACAAGCTAGAGCTGCCGCTCTTTCCTGCCGCTCTTTCCCGCTTGCCAATTAAACATGAAACCATATCCAAATAATCCTACTTTACTTACGAGTTACCTTCAAACAGATAATGAGCACCTCTCAAATTCAAGCCTCTTTCTCACGGAGCATTTCACCGAAATGACCTTCGAAAGTACAGTTTCAACTCCTCATCTTGCTACCTTCACTAGCCCAAGTTTGCAACAACTCCTTGCATATTGGTAATTCTCCTACCAATCACACCAGTGAACATCGGGATCGTACTTCAAACTTCTTTTGACACACAAAAGAAACTCAATCAAAAACACAATGAAATAAACTACGAACACTCTCTCTAATCACCTATCCTCTCCGAAATTTTACTAACACCTCTCTCTACCTAGCTCACGATACCATGATGAAAATCAAGGTACGGAGAGAGAGCGAGAGGAAGAACATGCTTGAAATGAGAGAGTCTACATTGTGTTCTTTGATTCTCACAATTTTCATTAACAAGAAACTTTTCCTTTATAGGCTACAGTACTTGGACTCGATTAACCAACACTAACTCAACTAACACAAGCATGTTCGCAACATCCAGGTGATCCTAATTGCAGGACACACGATGGCTTACAAAACATGATGTGATTTTTATGTTGTTGTAGAAAGTGGTAAGAAAGATGTCGTTCACTCAGACTTGTAAAGATTTGGTTTCAGAAAATACTAAAAACAAAGGAAATATATATACAAGTTTTGTCACAAATATCGAGAGAACTGGGACTTCGGATTCCACCATAAAGTTCATTCACGTGGTTCAACTATTAATTCTAGACAATTATAGCTTATAAGATATTGACTCTTTCTTTGCCAAAAATAGATTTTATAAAGTATTAGATGTAAATCATAAGCATGATGCATCAAAAGTTCTTAGACTAAGCATACACCATCAGACAAAATCACAAATAATCAAGAAAAATCATAAATCAATTCAGAATAGTGCAAAAGTCATAAAAGAATTAATTAGAATTACCACATGCGTAAAGAATGGCTTCCTCCATTGTCCCAGTGTTGGGGTTTAGCTCCTCATATTATTCACGTGCTCAAAATAATTGTTCATAGCTCAAATAGGTGAAAAACAAGAGTAAACTAATAAAGCAGACAGTTTGCAACGCTTCAAAGTTTACAAACAGCTGTTACAATAGAGTGCGAACTATTGCGTAGAAATAAGTCTGCCTTATAAACGATATTACGGTTCTCTTTGTTGAGCAGCGATAACTTTACTGCGACTGTCCCATGTGCGTCAATGTTCTTCGTGTTCTAGGTTCGTGCAAGCAACAACAATTTACTGCGGCTCGATTACTTCTCCTCTCGCCTCCGTTCGGTCCCCCAAAGTCTCGACCTCTCATCCGTGATTCTAACAACCCTTTTATACACTCATCCCCCGTATAACTCAAGAAAATCCTAAAATATCTATCCTTTCTTTTACCCAAAGTCACAGGATTTTTGATATCTCTCGTTTACGTGTATGATTTATCCTTCGTTCTTTCCAAAGCTGTTTCCGTCTATATCTTCAAGTCAGCCAGGGAAGATATCCTCCTGTTTTTATCCACTGAGCTTCCAAAAATAGCGGCAAAAAAACGAAAACCGAGACCTAACTCACTCCCTGGATTGTCGACTACTCCTATTTTATTTCAATTCTGGCACACGTAGTAGTCTCGTTGTGTCGTAAAACTCATACCAAGTCAAACGACGAGAAAGTCCATCAAAACGGCGACCAAATCTCGCAAGAAAATCATCGATTGCTCACTCTTTTCCGAGAAGAAATAGCACCATTTTTATCGGCTGACTCACTCCGTTGACGTGTTTTGACTGCTGTTTTTGGTCTCTTCTTCCTTTGAATATTGAAACTAGCTTCCTAAATAACTTAAAACTCTTCTCCAATCATCCAGATAAGTTTCACACGCAAAGAAAATTTCCCGCCAAAATCGAGTTTTCAAAATGGAGAAGAAGAACTCCCTTATCCGTCCATGGGGTCCCTTTAGCAATCTGGATGCCCCTTAGTAATTTGGTCACCCCTTATCCAAAATGAGAGTCCGAATAGTAATTTTCTCCCATGAGCGCAATAACACTTTTCAGGCCAATTTTCCCCGCAAAAGCTTATTTCTCCAAAAACACCTACAAAGACATAAAACACCAAAATAAGCGCAAAATCGAGTACTAACATTACAGAGAATTGAGACTAAAATAGACACATAAATGCGTCTATCAAATACCCCCAAACTTATTATTTGCTAATCCTCGAGCAAATCAAATCTACAAAATAAAATCCTAACTCACCTGTGTCGCGGGCATCGTCGATTGCATTTAGCGTATGCAATAAGCCTTTAAACCCTAGGTGGCCCTAGTGGCCGGTTATAGTCTCGGGAGGTTTACGAGAGGTGTACCCACAAAACCTTTATACTCAGACCCTAACTATCTACGCGAAACCTTGGAAGGCACTAAAGAATCTCCTTGGTTGGCATACTTATTGACTACGGGGAGGAAGTACCCCGATGCTGAAATTCCAATTCTTTGTACACGAGTTTGCACTCAAAGCATACTAAAATTCATATATAAGTCATAGAGCTCTCTCAAATAGTCGCACTATGGACATCAATATCCAGTCAAAACTAATCACATGGATAGATCAAGAAGATGGATATAGAGAAAAACATAGATAGTTTTGATGTTTACTAAGTGAGCAGTGTTTCCCATATCTGTCACGAAGGCCTCTCCAAAATGAACCTATCCTATTGGACTGAGATACTAGTCTGACTAATATCAACACACTGGCATATACAAGGGAACCAGTGGTCGATAATCCTAACTCTAGGTCAACACAACTGGCATATATATCTCAATCACTCTAATTCACCCTAGCATCGGTAACAACTTGATTCATGGGCCCCACCTAATCACTTAGAGAAACATGGTTTAAAAACAGAAGTGAAAAGGACTCAACGAGATATGGTGAAACTATCATGTTATTTCTAACACCTGAACTCTGAGCTTTTATGAATAGACTCTTTAGATGTTTCCATCTAATCAGATTGGTTCCTCAACTCCTACAACCAAAATGCTTCCATCCACTTAGATTGGTTAGTGCCATCCTTAATAAGCATAAATTTCTAGGCTCGGAGTTTATCAATGCAACTAAAATGTTTCTCCCATACCCCCAAACTTAAATCTAACATTGTCCTCAATGTTCTAAAGATAAAATTAAAAGCATGAACAAGGAGAAATCTGTTACCATTTGGAAGTAAAAGAGTTAAGGAAAGATATTACCGTGTCGCATGAATATTGGGTTACCTCCCAAGAAGTGCTAAGTTTAAAGTCTTCACCCAGGACTAAGAAAGGATTAGTCACCTCATAAAATCATAAAGTAATAACCGAAATATCTGTGGGTCATCAAAACCAAATAGAGCTATCACAAATAAAAGGAATCTCCAACCTGCCAAGAAAATTAACAAATAAAGCACACCCCGTCTAGTTTCTGTTTAAGACAACTACATCTAGCTGTGGTTCAGGTTCAGGTTCTATAACTGGGTCCAAATAAAATATTTTCATGGGTTGGATTTCCTCAAAGCTAAGATTTGGTTCAGGTTGTAAAGTCTGTAAAAAATCAAATAAGAACTTGAAAGCACATAATAATAACCTGAATAATTGTGGATCCTTAAAGTCAATCAGTTTTGACTCACACAATTGACCACGATGAAACTGGCGGTCAGTCATAAGAAAACGTGTCATTTCTATTCTCCTAAAATAATTAGGTTCGGTCTCAGAACTTAATAACGGACACATTTTGAACTCATACATTCCCACAATTGGTTGAAAAATATTTGGTGGGAAAACAAAATCAATCTGGGTATCATAGCCCAGGCTAACCACATCAACCAGGAGGATGGGTTTCTAACAACCTAACTTCCCTATGGACATCACTAGGTTCGGGAAAACGTGTATGAAGATAATCTTTTAAAATGGTTGAGGCACATATGTCAAGTCCCAAGTGAGGGACCTTTCTAAGAGTTAAGGCACATGGAGAATGATAATCACCTCCAAACTTAGAGTTTTCGGTGTCTCTAGAAAGACTAGTCACAACTTCCCTAATTTCAAGGTCATCGATTCCCGAAAATGGTCAATTGATTCTTCTAAGTCGGGTTCATCCTCACTCATCTCTACGAGTTCATTTTCTTTGTCTAAGACTAATGTTTCTAAATCGCTAGACTCTAAAACAATATTCTCGGAGAATAAACTCGTTCCTCAACAAAGATCACCGCCTTCGTAATCATAAGGGAGTACTACATCGTCTAAAACGGGGTATCTCTAGTCAAATCCTCGTCCTTTTGAATAGGTGAATAATTATTAAAATTATTTGGATTTGAACTAAAATAATATTATTATTGTAAAGCTCAATTGGAGTAGCAAATTCCGATCACTATGCCTAAATATTTCAGATTCTTCATCAACACTATCCTCATCATAATCATTATAATAACATGAAAATATTTGAACCTCATCTAAAGTAGTGTTACCAATTCTAACCTGGTCATCTTGATTATGCAAATAACTATCCTCATTTTCAAAGGTACTATTGGAAACACTATATTGGAAATTAAAACTATCTTGAGCATTTCTTTCTGGGCCTCTAACAAAGATTTTCTCGAGTCGATTCACATGACTTACTGATTTGATCTAGGAAAGAAGGTTCACAGGTTGCATTGCTTTCGTCCAAAACTAAGTTATTCATCTCATCTGAACTACGTGTTGACTCAAGTAACTTCTGTGTCGACTCAGCTAACTTACGTGCGGACTCTAGAGAGGAATTTTGCTCGTATGACCGGTGGGAGTATGGATAGTAATTGGGCTCACCATGGTATGATCCATAACCTTGAAAAGGCTGATGTTCCCAACCACTATTCACACTATGGTCAAGGTAGTAACGTCCATTTTGAAACTCACGGATATTCGTTGTATTGGCTATTGTAATACCGGTTCGACATTCTATTCGCGGGGTGTGAGTTGTCACACAAAATTAAAACCCACTGACAGGGGATTCGTGGGTGGATAGAGTCTTACCTCCCGTACCAGACGGGCGATGAACCGTTGAAGTCGACTCAGGCCACCGACTCCTATGTCAGTGTACGAACCCGAGGGGCCGAGACAGTATCGTAACTGTCGTCCTTCCCTGCAAACAGTTTATATTTAATCTTAACCCTTCCTTAGGGTTTTAAAAATAGTGTCCAAGTCCAGTAATAAAGTCCAAGAAGTCCAAAAATAAAAGAAAAATTACAAAAAAAAACAACCCTATTTACAGTTTCTAAAAATAAAACAAAATAGAACAACTATGTACAAAAGCTTCTTCACTCCTTGGACTCCTCTTTTCTTTCCTTCTTTGGCGATGCTTTCCTTTTATAGCACTTTTTGTTTCCTTATAGCTTCGCTCCAAATCTGAAAAGAATCGAAAAATACCAAAGGCGTAAAAAAGAACAAAAAATAATAAAAAATAAAAATAGAAATAACTCTAAAACCTAAAACCTAAATACAAGTCCGCGTCGGCGGCGCCAAAAATTGATGTGATTTTTATGTTGTTGTAGAAAGTGGTAAGAAAGATGTCGTTCACTCAGACTTGTAAAGATTTGGTTTAAGAAAATACTAAAAACAAAGGAAATATATATACAAGTTTTGTCACAAATATCGAGAGAACTGGGACTTCGGATTCCACCATAAAGTTCATTCATGTGGTTCAACTATTAATTCTAGACAATTATAGCTTATAAGATATTGACTCTTTCTTTGCCAAAAATAGATTTTATAAAGTATTAGATGTAAATCATAAGCATGATGCATCAAAAGTTCTTAGACTAAGCATACACCATCAGACAAAATCACAAATAATCAAGAAAAATCATAAATCAATTCAGAATAGTGCAAAAGTCATAAAAGAATTAATTAGAATTACCACATGCGTAAAGAATGGCTTCCTCCATTGTCCCAGTGTTGGGGTTTAGCTCCTCATATTATTCACGTGCTCAAAATAATTGTTCATAGCTCAAATAGGTGAAAAACAAGAGTAAACTAATAAAGCAGACAGTTTGCAACGCTTCAGTGGCGTTACAAACAGCTGTTACAATAGGTGCGAACTGTTACAGAGAAATAAGTCTGCCTTATAAACGATATTACGGTTCTGCTGTTGAACAGCGATAGCTTTCTGCGACTGTTCCCTGTGCGTCAATGTTCTTCGTGTTCTAGGGTTCTTGCAGCAGCAGCAACAATTTCTGCAGCTCTGATTACTTCTCCTCTCTGCCTCCGTTCGGTCCCCCAAAGTCTCGACCTCTCATCTGTGATTCCTAACAACCCTTTTATACACTCATCCCCCGTATAACTCAAGAAAATCCCTAAAATATCTATCCTTTCTTTTACCCAAAGTCACGGGATTTTTGATATCTCTGTTTACGTGTATGATTTATCCTTCGTTCTTTCCAAACTGTTTCCGTCTATATCTTCAAGTCAGCAGGGAAGATATCCTCCCTGTTTTATCACGGAGCTTCCAAAAATAGCAGCTGCAAAAAACGAAAACCCGAGACCTAACTCACTCCCTGGATTGTCGACTACTCCTATTTTATTTCAATTCTGGCACACGTAGTAGTCTCGTTGTGTCGTAAAACTCATACCAAGTCAAACGACGAGAAAGTCCATCAAAACGCCGACCAAATCTGCCAAGAAAATAATCGGTGCTCACTCTGTTTTCCCGAGAAGAAATAGCACCATTTTTATCGGCCTGACTCACTCCCGTTGACGTGTTTCGACCTGTTTTGGTCTCTTCTTCCTTTGAATATTGAAACCGCTTCCTAAATAACTTAAAACTCGGTTCTCCAATCATCCAGATAAGTTTCACACGCAAAGAAAATTTCCCACCAAAATCAGTTTTCAAAATGGAGAAGAAGAACTCCCCTTATCCGTCCATGGGGTCCCTTTAGCAATCTGGATGCCCCTTAGTAATTTGGTCACCCCTTATCCAAAATGAGAGTCCGAATAGTAATTTTCTCCCATGAGCGCAATACCACTTTTCGAGCCAATTTTCCCGCAAAAGCTTATTTCTCCAAAAACACCTACAAAGACATAAAACACCAAAATAAGCGCAAAATCGAGTACTAACATTACTGCAGAATTGAGACTAAAATAGACACATAAATGCGTCTATCAACTACGGGATTAATTCCACTAAGGTGCACGTTGCACTTTTAGCTCCTAGATACTAGGACAGCACTTCCACTACAGGTGGAGCCAACGACCATAATGCTAACAGACCAATGACTATAACTGTACGTGTGAATTTTATGCAAATCCACTAACACATGATCAACAGACCAAGACTTTGTAGTTAGAGTTTAAACAAAACTCCAACATATAGTTAATCTGCATAAGAGGTGTATCTCCAATTCTCGCTATGGCATGAGCATTCTGCTTTCTGTCTTCCTCTTTGCCAGGAATTGCATGAGCTTGTGAGAGTAGGCTCTCGCTCTCAACCCCTTCATCCCTAACTGACACAGTCGGGACTCGGGACCGAAGATTCATTTAGTTCTACACCTTGCAGCACTACTTCCCTGTCCTTTCTTGCAGCAGAGATGTTTAGTTGCGGTGGGGTGTTGGTGGCTCACTGCTTCCTACACTTTCAAATGCAGAGAGGGATGACAATACAAGGACTGGCCCAATTTAAAAATTCTCTGTACGCTGTTGTAGGTGTAGTCCTTGTAGTTCCTTCTGGTACGTGGTAGGAGATAATTGGCCGTAATGCTAATTATCTGCCAAATGAGGCCCTTGAACACTTCCTCTCAAGGCCAAAAATCCACTGACAACTTATCCACAAAGTAATATGACCACACCACAGATGGTAGTAGTTCCTCCCATAATATATATATCAACCATTGAACTGAACTCCCCTGTGTTCGTCTTCCAACAGTAAACAAGCACCATAGCTTCACAACTCACATCCTGGTAAGCATCCATGGAAACACCTCTTGCACCGTCAGATTTGACCTCGTAAACAAAGGTACGTTGTAGCTTCTTCATTACTTGTCTTGTTGTCTTGCCATCAAAGGTCTCAGCCTGACCAGAATTACACATAAGTACTCCATTGAGCTGAGCCTTACCATATGTTGCACCTTTTCACCTCAACGAGATCACCAACAGTAAAGCAGTTGGAAAGTGGGTTGTAACAGTTACGACATGAGTTTCCAGTTACGACATGAGTTTCCACTATCCTTGCAGGTGATCTTGTCGAGCTATGATATACCAAACCCCACAAGGAAGTAGATAAAGAGTGGAATGAAACTCGTATACAACCATTACTTGGTTGCGACAAGAACAAAAAAGCTGAGCATAGTAAAACAATTAGAAACGACTCTGGAATAAACAACTATCATAACTCTTCCACGGAATCGAAGGACTCCCGTAGACCTCGAAAGAACCCAATTTCTGAGAGATAAATATAACTCTTCACCACTGTGGAAATTGAAAGAAGAAGCATCAGAAGATCCTATAATTCATTGGCAGCATATTCAAACAATTAGGTAAAGTTAGAACTGCCTTTTACGCTGGAATCAATCAAACTAAGGAACCATAGATAGCATAAGACTCATTTGACAAAAAAACAACAAAACATACATCGAATAATGATGGTATTAAGCTGAATATATAATTGGATTGTTATTTCAGTTGTAACAATGGGTTTTTTTTTACAGTCAATCAATAATCTTTTTCAGGTTGATAAAACATATTTGAAACTTTGCTTTTTCAACAGCCTTCCAGTTAGTGCTAATAACTTCGATACCAATTTCGGTTGGAAACTCAGTACTCCATTGTACAATTCATATTTTTGGATTTTCATACCTTGTTGACTCTAGATCTATTACCCTAATTTGAACCGCTGAACTGAGCTGTGTTTTTGATGTTGTTCATCAAAACAAAACAAGCTACTGAACTCCCGAAAATTGAACAACCTGCCGTTTTTGGATTAAACGAATCTTTCACTTCAGGGGAAAGCATCATGTATTACTGTGGGAATCTGTAAAATTCATCACAAGGGAGTTTATGTAACATTCAAAAGTTTAAGCAACATTCAAATCTGAAAAAAAATATTTGTAGATAGAAAACATACATCGACTGCAGTTTAATCTTTCACACCGGGAAAATTTAAAACATGAGAAGAGAAATCATTGCGCATGATCAGATCTTAGACTTCCACCAGGGTATGTAAGCCTTCCCATACAAACCCAAATTACATTCATAACAACAACAACAACAACTCATTCTGATGATCAGAACTTTCAGAGATTTTCCAAAGGATTTTTGATTTTAATTTCTACGCCGGCGGCTACACTCCTCACTCTTTCTTAAACACCAAAATGAAATTCTAGGGTTATTTTTCATTTTATAGATAACAACAAAATTGTCGTTTACCAAAATATCCCTTTAGCTCTAACCTTCGCTTGGGTATTATTAAGCCTGGGCTTTGGAGTACACACCCCAACATGGCTAGTCTTGGGTACCCGATGTCCTTTGCTGTTGTCAGTTGCATTGCCTTCGTTTAAGGATGTTGTGATCCCTAATGGGATTAATCCAGATTTAAAGGAGGATACCATGGATGATGTTAATGGGGTATGGTGTTCTAGATAAAGTGCTAATGTGGATGATGATATGAAAGAATGTGTGTCGGTGATTCTGGTTGTGCAAATGTTGGATATCGCCATTTTGCCTTGCTCCAAAATAAAAAGGCCATCATGTTGTCCTTTCAAGAGAAACATTTTGATTTTAGGATGGCAGTTAAGCTTCTATATGAAAGCTACATTTGGACTTATGATCCCTAGGGTTGCTGACTGCGGGAGTATGGAGCTGATGGCATGGTGATCTGGTGGTGGCACATATACAGTAAAAGATTGGTTGCATTATCTCCACATAATTGCATTGATATTAAGCCAATTTTAAAGAGATCCGAACTCTGAAGTCTTAGTTTTTTAGGGTTTGATTTAACAGCTGACACAACGAAATCATACTTCAGCTGCATGCTAGAAGATATTGCTGAGGATCTGATGCATTCATGCATACATATACATCAGTGAGTACGTGATCACCATTTACAACAACTCTAGCAGCCAGAAAGCAAGCTAAATAATTTATATTCCAGTTCATTGGGGTCTGCATTTTATAAACCAATCATCCCCATTGCAGGGGTTAGGCGCCAATGAAAATCTTTGAATTTCCAAGGTGAATGTTGGAATTGAATTATCTGATCACTTGAGCTAGCAGCTATGGTGTGGCTTTCGTTGTAACCACACCAGTATTTACCGACTGAAGTAGAAACAAGAATACCATAGAATGTGTTTTTGTTCTGCAATCGTAATGAAAATTTTAACCAGGAGATCAAAGCGAAGGTTCACAATTTGGAAGCAATAATAGTAAGGGCTATGCTAAAAAATTGACCAGCAGGCATACAGACTGAAACTAAACATTTATCACAAACCAAGGTTAATATTCACTGATTCTCACCATGAATTGCAACAAATTAAGATTTCAGACTTGCTTAGATAGATGGGTTAGGTAATCTAAAAAAAATCTGAAATTTAGAGAAAACAAAATGGTGGATCTCATTACAACTAAAAATAATTTTACATAATACATTGGGTTTTTTTTTTTTTTGTATTACTTCATTTGACTTCTTTTTTGCCGTGAGACGAGATTGAGGAGCAGAAACAAAAGAACAATTAATTGGGGATATGGGAATTAATTGGGGGATATAGCTCTGAGGACAAAAACGTGTACCAATAGCAATTCAGGTGACCCCTATGTAATTATTTTTTAATTCTAATCTAGCCCCCACTAATCAGGATTATTGATTAATTATAATTAGTAAAATGTTAAGTATTTGGGGATAAATTAGTGTGTATTTATTTTTATTTGAATTTGTGTGGGTTAGTTAAGAGTAGAATGAGGGAAAATGGTTTTTGAGTAGAATTTTTTTTTTTGAAAATGGAAGATGATTGTGATGAGAGAATTGCTGCTAAGAGGTTTAAAATTTGATTTTTTTTCTTTGAATCCACCATTGTTGCAGCTGAAAAAGCTTGGTGCCGGCATGGTATTCAACCAAAAAACCATGCCGGCATTGCTGGAAATTTTCATAAATTGTTTGCTTTTTCAACAGCCTTCCGGTTAGTACTAATAACTTCGATACCAATTTAGATTGGAAACTCGGTACTCCATTCTACAATTCATACCTTTTGCATTTTCATACCTTGTTGACTCTAGATCTATTACCCTAATCTGAACCAAGATTTGATTTGATGTTATTCACATAACATGCGTCAACGAGCACTTCAACCAAACAAGATCTCCCACTAATTGATCAGGCAGACGCTTTCGGATCAGACGCCTCCATGAGAGGAGAACATCAACTTTGACGGTGGAAATCTAAGTGAATCTAAGTGAACCAAAATTCATCACAAGTGAATTTAGGTAAACTTCAAAAGTGTATGGTAAAAAAAAACAAAAAAGAAAACAAATCTTTAGATAGAAAACATACACCAAATGCGGTTGGATACTTTGAAATCACGTAAATTAAAACCATGAGAGGAGAAATCATTATGTATGTATTGTGTGATCAAACCCAAAATTACATTCATAACAACAACAACAACCCATTTACTTATCAAACTTTCAAAGAGATTTTTGTAAGGATTTTTTGTTTTTTCTTCCCACGCCGCCGGCTTCACTCCTCACTCTTTCTGAAACACGGAATGAAATTCTAGGGCATCTTATTCTTTTATTGACAACACAAAATAGTCATTTACCAAAATGTCCTTTTAGCTCTATCCTTCCCTTGGGTATTAAGCCTGGGCCTTGTTGTACACAGCCCGACATGGCTAATCATTTGGGAGTTTCACTTGATAAACAAGTTCCATAAGCCCGTCCGAATGGCTTATCTGTGGTAGCATCTGTGATGATCTCCAGCGTAAGGCTTCCGATACAAACCAAAACATACATTCATGACTCCAAAAACAACCCATTTTGATGATGAAGAGATCTTTCAAAGAGATTTTTGTAAGGAGTTTTTAACACCGCCCGCTTCACCGGAAAGAATTAAGGGTTTTTAATTTGATCATAGACGGCACAAGAATTTTGATTTACCGAAATGTCCTTAAAGTCGAACCTTTAGCCCGGGCCTTTGGAGTGCACAACCCAACATGGCTTACCACTTCTGCTTTACTATTTTTTTTGAAAATACGGCACGGGGGATCTTGTTGGCTTTTAGGCACTAGGCTCTAGCAGAGGGATGGTTTTTGTGCAAGGGATGGATTTATTGCAACGATTTGGCGGTCGATGAGGTTGTCATTTACCACTTAGAATTTTGAAATCCCATTATAGATGCTTTTCCGCTCTTTCTACAATACAATCAAAGATCTCGCACCATCATTATTCAAGGCACTGTTTCTCACAAAGACAAAAACATGTTTATGAACAGTGGTGTACTGAAAACAATTAGTCCCCAAGTTGTTACATAATCGACGGGTTGACATCCATAAAGTTGGACATTCTTAGATTACCATGATTTACAAACCTCTCCTTAACAAAGAAAAAAACACATTGCATTCTCTTAGGAGGTGTACAAGCCTCTCCTTCACAAAGCCTACCATTGTACTGACATTTTGTTAGAATTTGAACGAATATTTTTTCAAACAAAGGGATCTTTATACTTTTACAATAAGCAAACAAATGGATCATTATAACACATTAGACTCTCCCAATTAGGTTCACTTTGCTGTTGCAACTTTGTAGGCTTCTGGACTCCATATCTTGAATGAGAGGATCATTGTAACACATTATTAGACACTCCCCATTAGGTCCTCTTTGATGTGGTTGGTCAGAAAGTTCAGGCTCTACTATATTGTGTTCAGCAATTCCAGCAAGTCACACAGACATAAATCGATCCATGGAGGAAGATATCTTGAATGGGAGGATAAACTTGGCACCGTCCTCAAAGGAAAAGAAAATCTCATGGTGCAGTACCAACAAACATCTTTCAGGTCCAGTTTACAAAGTTAGCAACATCCTCATATCATTAGTAAACTTTCATCCATTTGATTTTGTACTTGAGAGGAAGCTTAACGCTTAATTGCACCGAATTCAACTATATAGAAGAAGGTGATGTTCAGGAATATAACACTTAACCGAGGAACTTGACCCTCTTATGAAGATCTGCCTGTTGGAAACACTATTAGGTGAGTGAAGTTGCAATCAACTGGCTCATGATTGGAAGGAATATCTTGAGGGTCAATTTCCGCGTTCTATGAGTTTGCTGGTTAGTAATTATGTGCGAGTGAAAGCGAGAATAAACGAAGGTGTAACAACTACCATGTTACATTTATAACAGACGGAATTTCACAAATTATCAGCTATAAATAAATTAAAACAACGCTATTGTGACAACAAATGAGATGGTAGGACTTAAGACTTATTTGAACAAATTTTACTTTAAACCTCTACTATTACATTTGAGAGCACATCTTCCTTAAACTTTCTCGGGTGCAGCTTTCCCACATCCTCTACATTTCAAGCTTCGATAGCCGCCTACACAAATTTGCATTAAAAGCCTGTCAGATGACACTGCTGAATCTGAAATAAAAAAGTATGACACATTTTGGATGATGATGATGAAACATAGATGAACGTAAGATGCCGTGGAGACTAAATCTTAGTCAGTAATGTTACAGGCAACACCTACATGTATGGATGATGATGATGAAACCTAAATCAAATTGAATGTAAACATGCTTGAAACAAATAAACAATCAACTTGAAACATATTTGAATTCAACAAAAGCATATGCTTACCAGTTAAGTATAGCGGTTGGAATCTTAGTACTCCATTCTCCAATTTATACATTTTAAGGTTTCATACCTTGTCGATCGTAGATATATTATCCTAATGGGAACCAGTGAGCTTTGTTTTGATACCTCATGGAGCACTTGTCCCCACTTATTGATCAGCCTTCTTCTAATACAGCAGAAAGCAAGGTACGGTATTCTGGGAATCTGCACAATTCATCACAAGTGAGTTCAACTAACATTCAAAAGTGTTATCATTAAAATTGAACAAAAAATCTGTTAGACAAACATACCACAACTGCAGTAGAGAAGTTTAAAGGGAAGAGACCATCAATCTCAACTCGATAAATTAAAACCATGAGAGGAAAAATCATAGTGCGATCAGATCTATTATGTAATCTCCATCCAGGGTATGTGAAAGGCTTCCCAAACAAACCCAAAATTACATTCAAGACAGCAACAACCCATTTATGATGATGATCAGATCCTTCGGAGAGATTTCTAGGATTCTTTTTTTGTTTCTTCAACGCCGCCGGCAACGACTTGATTTTTCTCCAATTTCACTCTCTCATTTTTCTCTCTTTCTGAAACATGATTAGGAATTCTCCAATTTTACTCTCTTTTTCCTCTCTTTCTGAAACATCATTCGGAAATTTAGGGCTTTTTCGACAACACGAATTTATAATTTACCATAATATCCTTCAAATCTAACCTCTCATGCTCTCTGGTTTTTAATATGGGCCGTATGGGCCTTGGATGAGATTTCCTAACATGGTAATTGTTTGTTATACTCCTTTAGTTTGAACTTGGAAAAGAGACCCAATCTATTTTTTAATTTTATATTAGAAAACATTAATTAAATACCCCTCAAAATTCGCCCCTTATGATATATCCTTAATCAATTTTCTAAAATGAATCCAGGTTCCAAGTACCATAGATTTTCCATAAAATCAATACTCTAAGATGATTTTATTTTTTCTCAATCATGATTACATCAAACTGGGTATTCTAGGATTATCAATTATATATACCACAGGTATTACATAATTCTAATTATGGAAATTTCATGATTTACGTTTGCTTTACATTTTCGATTTAGGGATTTGATAATTTATTTTGGGCTATGTATAATTTTATGGGTTACGTTAATAATCATAAGAACCCGTTTGGTTGAATTAATGACTTATTTTATATGGGTTATAGTTAATAAAATAATGGACTATATTTAAGAGAAGGTATGGATATTGTGCTCCGGAGTATACATTGCTTGGTAAATTCTCTGTTAACTTCCTGATGTCTTCAATTTCGGTGTCTTAATCCTAGCGATACTACATATATCAATCTCATGATATAGTTGGCAAGATTTTATCTTCAAGAATTCAATAATTCAACAACCAGTAGGTGCGTAGTCATTATCGCTTTCAGTCTCAGTGAATGAATTAGATTAAATTAGGTGTATTGGCATTATCTCAGTCAATGTCTAACAAGTAACAATTAATTCGATTCGACTGTATTCTCTCCTCTCCATCTTAAAAAGGATATCGTATGCATGTGTTACCACCAAACACCTTAACAACCACATAAACATTGATCCCACCATTTCCATTTTGAGTTACGATATCGAAAGAAACTCATTCTGATTAAAGCAGAATTATTTCAGCTCAAATCATTGTTTTTCTTTCGCGATTAAAGATTCTCGTTAGCATTAGATGATCGATTTCAGTTTTAGGGTAAGGTGACGTAGATTACAGGAAACTTTGACTTTGTTTGGTTCGCAAATCTCTCTATAAAAAGAGATCAGAACTTCTCCTCCACATCTTTCATTCTTTGTAAATTCTAATTACATCTATCTCTCTAGCTAGCTTGCTAGATTTATGCAAAATCACAATTGAAATGAAAAGGAAAAAACAACCATGTATTATTAATGTTGAACCTAAAGTTCGGTATGAGAGGTCTCGGAAAGCCTAAAAGGTAATTATAGATTGATTTTCATCCGCTGTTGTTTCCTGATTTTCTTATTAATTATGATCAAAGAAATATTTTTTTTTTTTGATAAGGCTATGTATTTCTGCAAACATTTATTTAGGCATGGAATTGTACCAGTGGACTTGGTACCATGGGATCGGTCCCTAAAGAAATCTTTGTTGGATTTTTGAATGGTGTGCTAGAAGAATCGCATCAAATGCATAGTGGGGAGAGATTACTTACTGAATGGGATACGGATGTGAGGTGATTTAATTCCATGTCGTCATGGAGTGTGTCTGTGTAGGCTATGTCGTCAGAAAACAAACAAAAAAAAAAACACTCATTATCTATAAGCCTTTATATGTTTGGTAATTGCATGCTTTAATTAAATAAATGGTTCAAAAACAAAAAACATCGTATCCAATGTAAGCATGAATGAGAAATGTCCATCAGAAACTTGGATTTCGTTTTCCAGGTTAATGGAGTGCTTGTGTTGTGTGTCTAGGCAATGTCCCTACAGCTTTGAATCCTAGTAAATTATGAAATATTGGGAGGGAATAGAGAAAGAAGCGGCTTACATCCGACAGGTGCTTTTCTCCAAATAGGAGATGGTCAAACAACTTACATTTTGGATACCAACTGGTGCCCAACCGCCAGCCTCCATCTCCAACTCCACTAGCCAACCCCTGACAACTCTGTAATACAAGAAAATACAGCGTCAAAGGTGGTTACTTCTCATCCTCATCCATACAGCTACAACAAGTCCAAATGTATCTTTCATTTGAAAGCTTAACTGCCATCCTGAAATAAAAATGTTTCTATGCAAAGTTCAGCATGATGGTACCACAGATGGCGACTTCCAACCTTTGCACACACTAGCGCATACACAAACGGAATCAGCAACAACAATCCATTCACATTCACAAGGGCAGTGCAAGAAGGATCAAATTCTTCACACACCAGCCGAGGAAGGATCCAGAACTGCACAATCTACTTCCCCTACCACCTCACACCAGATACAATCTTCCATATTACCACTTGATCCAGAACATCAAGGGATAATCCTTGCATCATTATGGCGGAGCAAGACTTATATGTTGTTTATTTTTTTCTTACTCAACTGAGTCGTTCGAATGTATATCAGTAACAAAGTTATAGAATTTTTTTTGACTCCAGTAAGATATGTAACTAGCCATATGAACAATGGTACCCGACTCACATTATTCTTAGCCGATGTATCAGCCGAGTCAGCCCTCGAGTTAGACATGCCAAATATGAAACAAAAAATAAAACAAAAAAAGTAGGAAATACCATATGGTCCTAGGAATAATATATTAGGATGAGTTTAGTCCAGTTGACACAGTCAACTGTCTGTTTGGTCCTTTTTTAATATATAAATTATAATTTGGTCCTGTAAATTATAGTTTGGTCCTAGGGTGATGTCATGGATGATGTAAATGTCATCTTGTAGTGGCGAAAATACCCTTTTGGGACCACATTGATGAAGAGGCTGAAAATTATTGAATCATGAAAATTTAAAGAACAAATTGAGAGATTTGAAGTAGCGAAAGCATAGAATCGAAGAAAACCCGAGAGATTTAGTGATCTCTCGCCTGGATACCATAGAAACTGATAAAATGGAATCCATTAACATTGAATATGGTTACAGTAATTCACCCACACACACAGAGAACCTAATCATTGTTAACTGTAAATGAAGAAGACGCTGTCCTTTTATTACAGACCGATTACACCGCCAATAGGAACTCTCAGAGAGAACCAGTAGAGGAATGACAGGTGTACAATAGTCACAGGCTGTAGCCAGGTTGGACTGGTGTAAGCAGAGTGTTAGATTGATTCAGTGCTGTTATTCTCTTCACTGGTTTGTTTCCTTCTCCTCTAATTACCCCTTCCCCAGATCCAGAGCTATTTGAAGGTCTAAAAGAAACCTCCGAGGATTGAGAGTTATCAACAAAACCTCTCAACATTCTTTCCCTTCTCTGTTTCGATCAATCAGTGAACATAATAAAAAACACTAAAGAAATAAAAAGCGATTAAAACAAGCTCCATTAACCAATAAATCTCGGCCCCAAGGGGAAGGATCAAAGATCCGTCCTTAGACGGCGAAGAAGTTCGGTTAGCACACTGTCAAGCTAATTCAATCAAAGATTGAAACGATTGAGGGGCTGAGCTTGAAGATGGAAAAATCGCCATGAAAGAAAAGATCCGAAAAAATCACCGCCAGTCAGGGCTCCTTTAACTAGGTATACGAATTGATGGAATTGCTAACGGGTGATTTCATTATGGGTTGTGCACTATATGAATTCTTTGAAAGGATTAACATTCCCGATTCTTATAAGTAAGTAGCATTCAAATTTAAACTTAATAAGTTTTTTTTTTTTTTTTTTTTTTTTTTTTTTTTTTTGCTGACAAGAGATACAAATTTAATTGGGGTGATTAAAATTCCTTACTGGAGAGTATTTATCACCTATGGTAATGCATACCGCAAAACAAATTATTGGCTACCCAGTTATGAAATTCAAAAAGTAGAGGGGTAAAAGTCACTATTGGATTATATCAAAGTGGGCTAATACTGCGGGCCTCTTGCTTTTTCTCCAATAAAAGTTGTTAGCCTTGGGGCATCACCACACACTTTAGGGTTGCATTTATAAACCAGCTACCTCTTTCTCAATCTCATTGATCTAAACTTGTTGGATGTATGGGTGATTAAAGATAGATGTTTGATGTTGATTTTGGTAATGGAGTAGTGGGAACCTCTTTGGTTCTTCTCACTCTCTCTCTTTCATTAAGTTGAAGAGATAATACTAACTCTTCTACTTGGTCTACAAAAGACCTTACAACTTGTGGATGTCCTACACCCACATATTTACTCAACACACACAACTAAATATAAAGTTGACTTGACACTCCTATTACACTAGTTCACTAACATTACATTACTCAACAATCTCCTCCTTAATGTGATGTTCTTCTACTCCTAGTAGTTCACTTTAAATGTTGAAATTTTCCTTTGGGAAGTGCCTTGGTGAATATGTCCGCCAATTGGTCTTCCGTCTTGCAATACTTGAGTTCTATCTCACCATCTTCAACCGCTTCTCGAATGAAATGGTACTTGAGTTTGATGTGCCTTGCTCTACAATGCTCAACCGAATTTTTGGACATAGCAATTGCCCGATTTGTTGTCACAAAAGATTACGGTGCTTTCTTCTTGCTTCTCTTGAATGTCTTCCATGATTCTTCTTAGCCATACAACATGAGATGTAGCTATTGATGCCGAAATGTACTCCGCTTCCGTCGTGGATTGAGCTACGGTTTCTTTTCTTCGATGCCCATGTGAATATACCCGAACCAAGAGAAAAAGCATAGCCCGATGTACTCTTCATGTCATCAATACACCCTCCCAAGTCGCTATCACAATAGCCAACTAATTTGACATCCAAATTTCTTGAATACATGATTCCAAAATTCATTGTTCCTTGTATGTACCTTAACAACCTCTTTGCCGCGCAAGATGTAGATGACTAGGTGAACTCATGAACCTAGAAAGCATACTTGAACAAACATGATGTCGGGTCTTGTATGTGTAAGGTACAACAAGTTTCCAATAAGACCTCTATAGTAAGTCTCATCAACCTTTCTTCCTCCATCATCCTTCTTGAGTTTCTCATTCACTACAAGTGGTGTAGATGTGGGGTTACAACCAAGCATACCAAATTTCTTCAACACCTTTTCAAGCATACTTGCTTTGAGAAATGAACACTCCATCTTCACTTTGATGAACTTCTATACCAAGGAAGTACTTGAGCAAACCCATGTCACTCATCTCATATTTCATCATCATTTCTCTCTTGAATTGCTCAATCATATGAGCATCATTACCCATAAAGATAAGATCATCAACATACAAGGAAACGATGAGAATAGACGTTACCTTTTGTCTTCACATATAGTGTAGGCTCACTCTTGCTTTTGTTGAAGTTTTTCCTCTTGAAGTATCCATCTATCTCACTATACCAAGCTCTTGGTGCTTGCTTGAGACCATACAAAGCTTTCTTCAACTTGTATACTTTGTCTTCTTCTCCTTCCACCACAAAACCTTGTGGTTGTTCTACATAGACCTCTTCATGGAGTTCTCCATTCAAAAATGCCGATTTGACATCAAGTTGATACAGTAACCAACCTTTTTGGGAAGCCATAGCAATCACGGCTCTAATGGTGTCAAGACGAGCAACCTGCAAACGTTTCATTGTAGTCGATACCGGGTTGTTGTGAGTAGCCCTTTGCCACCGACCTTGCTTTGTATCTTTGAACTGTCCATCCGCATTGTACTTCACCTTGTAGATCCACTTCACACCAATAACTTCTTTGTCACTTGGCCTTGCTACCTTCTCCCATGTATCGTTCTCGTTAATGACAAAAACTTCTTCTTCCATGGCTTTTATCCAAACCGGTTCTTTTGATGCTTCTTCAAAATTTTCCGGTTCAACCACACAATAATTACATCTTTCATAGACTTCACTCAACCTTCGCAACTTCTTTGGTGCCGACGGTGGTGATGTTGATGCACTAGTACTTGAGACATACTTGGAGATGCTCCTTGTCTTGTATTTGGAGGTGTTTGAGGTAGTTCTTCCTCATTTTCTTCACCTTCTTCTACTTCATTTGTTGCTGAATTTTCTTTCTCTTCATCAACAATAATGGTTCTCTTCTCAATTTTACCTTCTTCCCAATTCCATGAAGCTCCTTCATCAAATAACACATCACGGCTTGTGATCATTGTGTTGTTCTTCTTATACAACCTATAACCTTTTGATTGGAGGCTATAGCCAATGAATATACATTTTCACTTGCTTCATCAAGCTTTGTTCTCTTCACCTTGGAATTTGAGAATAACACACACTACCAAAACTTTGAGATGTCTTACCGATGGCTTTCTCCCACTCCATGCTTCAAAAGGAGTTTTATCCCATACGGCTTTTGTTGGACACCTATTCATCAAGTAGACGGCGGTGTTGACGGCTTCAGCCCAAAACACTTTTAGGCATACCCTTGTCATGAAGCATGGACTTCGCCATCTCCATCACGGTTTGGTTCTTTCTCTCGGAAACACCATTTTGTTGAGGAGTATAACCCACGGTTAGTTGCCTTTCCAAGCCTTCATCTTCACAAAATTTATCAAACTCTTTGTTGTTGTATTCTTTGCCTCTATCACTTCTTAAAACTTTGATGTAGTGACCACTTTGCTTTTCAACAAGGCTCTTGAACTTCTTGAAGATGCTAAAAACTTCGGACTTTTGTCTCATGAAGTACACCCAAGTCATACGACTTAAATCATCAATGAATAAGATAAAGTATCTATTACCTCCATGAGTTGGTGTCTTCATTGGTCCACACACATCGGTATGTACCAAACCAAGAAGTTCTTTTGCTCTCCATGCTACACCTTTGGGGAATGGTTTGGCGATGATGTTTCCCAAGTGCACAACCTTCACATACTCCATCCTTGTGGTTGATATGTTGTGGAAGTCCTTGCACCATGTTCTTGTTGGAAAGTAACTTGAGACTATTGAAATTCAAATGCCCAAGTCTTTTATGCCATAACCATGTTTCATCAATGGTTTCCATCCTCAATGCAACATTCTTCTCCTTTTCAAAGATAATTGGAAAGCTTCTATTTTTCTCCATCTTGATACTCTTCATGACTTGTCTCTTGTTGTTGTGCTTCTTGTCATAAATGGTGCAATATCCATCTTCAAAATGAACCGCATACCCAAGCTCCACAAGTTGCCCAACACTAAGCAAATTTTGTGCCAAATCCGAACATATAACACATCTCTAATGTATTTTGCTCCATTGATAGTTTGCACGCAAATTGTACCTCTTCCGTTAGCTTGAACCATGTTTCCATCCCCATCTTCACTAGAGAGTTTATGGATGTATCCATGTCAACAAACAAGCTCTTCACACCGGACATATGAGTTGTACAACCACTATCTACAAACCAAACTTCACTCTTGGAAGTCACCATGGCACTTTGACAAGCATAAAACAAATTTTGTTTTTCTTCTTTTCTTCCGCTCTACCGGCTTGTTCTTCATCTTCTTTGTATCTACAATCTTTCTCCAAATGTCCATACTTCTTGCAATTGCGACATTGGGGCTTTCCTTTGTTCCAACAATTCTTCTCCAAATGACCATTCTTCTTGCAAAAATTGCACCTTGGTACTTGAGAAATATCACTTTTTGTGTAGTTGTTGGAGTTAGCTCCTCCTTTCTTCCATTTTCCCTTTCCATTGGAGCTAGATGAATAATCGCCCTTGTACCCATTTTGCTTCATTGCTGAATTTTTGAGTTCAAGTTCAATTTTGATTGAAATGCACTTTCAATTGATTTTTCCGAGTGCCTCGACACCCTTTGTTCATACACCTTCAAAGAAGCCCATAATTCTTGTGACTTTAATGTAGAGAAATCTTTAGTCTCTTCTAAAACCGCCACAATGGGTTCAAATTTCTCAGCAAACAAATCAATATCTTCTCACAAATTCTTCTTTCTTCCATCTTCTCACCACACATCAACATATTATTAACAATTTCAACAACTCTTGAAGAAAATTCATTCAAACATTCATTCTCATTCATTTTTAGATTCTCAAATCTCTTCTATATGAATGTAATTTCAATTCTCTTACCTTCTTATTACCTCCATACTCTTGTTGAAGGATATTCCAAGCTTCCTTAGCTATAGGATAATGGATTACTCTTGGTAGAATAGTGTCTCCAACTCCTTGTTGAATGTACATGGATGCTTTTGCATTCTTCTTTCTACTCTCCTTAAGTAAATCCTTTTGGGGTTGTTCTAGAGTTGATGTATCTTCAACTTCATCATACCCATTTTGTACAATCTCCCACACATCTTGTGACATGAACAAGGTCTTCATTTTGATGGCCCAAAAATCATAATTTTCTCCATGAAAAAGTGGTATTGAAGGTTGTTGAATGTAGAAACTTGAGTTACTACTACTTGCCATTGATTTGGTTGATGATTGATTGAAGAAATTGGGTTTTTCTTTTCTAGATCTAGATTTTGAAAACTTTAAATGTTGCTGATTTTTTGATTTAATGGGTAGAAATTGATTTTCACTCACCAAGATCAAATCTAATAGATTTAAGCTCTAGATACCAATTGTTGGATGTATGGGTGATTAAAGATAGATGTTTGATGTTGATTTTGGTAATGGAGTAGTGGGAACCTCTTTGGTTCTTCTCACTCTCTCTCTTTCATTAAGTTGAAGAGATAATACTAACTCTTCTACTTGGTCTACAAAAGACCTTACAACTTGTGGATGTCCTACACCCACATATTTAGTCAACACACACAACTAAATATAAAGTTGACTTGACACTCCTATTACACTAGTTCACTAACATTACATTACTCAACAAAACTAGCTACAACTTCGCCGTTTGCTCTACTCTCTGTTTAGAATCTTTAACTTTAAAATCCAGAAGAAATTCTTTTATTTTGATTTGCTCTGGTTAAAGAATGGATTACTGGGAAGAACATCCTCAGATCTATCTAGACCTACCGCACTATCATTTTTCCTCTCAATAATGAAAGAAAATGATAGATGGGTTCGTGCCTTCCACATTAAAGAAGAAAAGTGTCAGCTGATCTTTGTATGTTTCAGGGACTTCAATTTGGCAAACCACCATCTATTGCATAAATCCCATGCTCTCTGTCTCGTCTCGCAGTTCGATCTGGCTGGTTGATATGAATCTCAGTGGGATTCTCTATCTATGTAACAAAAGTTTCTCTTTTAATTTTTTTTTTTTTTTTTTTTTTTTATAAACTATGTATGGTAACCAAACCATTTCCAAGCTAGAAAATAGTCGGATATTTGGAATTTTTGTCCTTCCAGATTTAAATTTTCATATCAACGATCCCCCGGTTGTTTCTAATTTTCCAATAAAAAATGCATTACTATATCTAAGTAAGTGGCTACAATCTTCTTGGATCTAGCTCCAAATTCAGGCATCTGCTATTATTGTTAGATTTCATTATGTTTTAGTCTTATTGAGATTTGAGATCACATTTAGATGTTTGTTCTTTGGTTTGGTTAAATCACGAATTACTCAAGTAAAAGAAATACCGCCTTTCAACATTCCTTTATTTCACCAGAGTTGCATGTAAACCCTCTCTTAACCCCTGACTTACCATGTAAGCTCAGCACATAAGCATGCACTGTGATCCGAAAAATGTAGGAGAGAACAATTAAGGGCATCATATCGGATGGGGTACTCACTCACTCGGACTTTCCGGTTGATGAGAAGAAAATGAAACCGTAATGTGGGATTTTGAAAACATTTACTTATCTTTAAAGGTTCATTGTGATGTGGTGAACATGAAAAGTCCTGAACCGTCAAATTAAGATTAGAAGTTGTCCGTGGAGAGATACAAGGGGGCATGGCGTGGCATGGCATGGCATGGCTTATTATTGGATTGGGCTAATTCTGGGCCTCTTGTTGTGCTGTATTGAAATTTCATACCCTTTATAAGGATAAGGGGCACACTTTAGGGTTTCATATAGAAAGCAGCTACACGCTCTAATCTATCCAACTCAGATCATGCTACACAAGTGCGCCGTTTTCATCTCCTCTCTATCTCTTAAATTTGGAAAAAGCTCTTTCACTTTGATTTTTGGTCGAATGGATTACTGGGAAGCACATCCTCACATCAACTTATATCATGAACAACTGCTGATATGATTTTTCCTCTCAAAAGTAAATTTGTTGATTTCCAAGCTACGTGCTGAACCGGGCATTTCAAAGGGGACCTGTTAGGGTTCTAAACCAAAACAACTGTTAAGAACACAAAACTAGATAGAACCCTAAAGATAAAATCCTTTTTATGGGGATTAGCCACCTCTCGCTTTGTAACAATAAGAGAACTGAAGTTGTATTAATTGAAGTGTTCAAAACAAGCTCACTTAATCGAGTATTTATACTAATCAAGTACTTGACTAATCAAGAAGTAACTTACGTATTTAAGAATCCTAACAAAATAAGGAAACTACCTAGTTAACTAAATAAAGGAAATATCGAGGTTAAGGAGTTGGCACGCAACATCCCACCCTCCTTGAAAGCATGCTTGTCCTCAAGCATCAAATTGAAATCGTAATAGTAGTTCATCAACATCTTCCCACGTAGCTTCTTCCACTTGGATGATCCTCCCACTGGACTAACCATTTAGTGCCCGCATGAGCTCCTTTCTTGAACATTTTTCGTTCCAAAATTTTAGTCGGTTCCCACTTATCATAATCCACTGTAATTGGTAGAGTAGTATCCACAACAGCTGAAGAACCAAGTTGCAGTTTCAGCTGTGAAACATGAAACACTGGATGAATACGACTGGAAGTAGGTAAGTCCAACCTATAAGCCACTGCACCAATTCTTTCAAGGATACGAAAGGGCCGTAAAACTTAGGAGAAAGCTTAGAATAAGCCCGATTTGCAACTTGTTTTGCCTATAAGGCTGCAGAAATAAGAAAACCAAATCATTGATCGCAAAAGTTCTCTCAAGATTTGATGTGTATCAAAGATAATTCTTCATTCTTAATTGAGTGACTTGCAAATGGGACTTCAAAAGCTTTAAAGTATGATCCCTAGCTCGTAATGTAGAATCAACAAAGATTGACAGATGTAGAACTCCGGTAAGTAAGAGATACCGTTGGAGGCGAACGACTATAGACTCGCTTGATATGGAGTCATCGAATTCTTTGAATGAAAACTTGTGTTATACCACCATTCCGCCCATGGTAACCATCTTGACCATTCACTAGGTTTTGTTCCGGAAAAATATCGTAAATAACATTCTAAAGTTCTATTAGTAACTTCGGTTTGTCCATCGATTGTGGATGGTATCTTGAACTTCTACATAACTTTGTATCCTCGTAAAGAAAAATATGCTTCCCAAAAATTGCTCATGAAGATGGGATCACGGTCACTTACAATAGTTCGTGGCATGCCATGCAAACGTACTATTTTCATTACAAAAATGTCAGCAATAGAGCTGGAAGAATAAGGATGAGAGAGTGCAATAAAATGGCCATATTTAGATAATCTATCTACGACCACGAGAATAGAGTTTTTGCGATGTGAAAGTGGAAACCCATCGATGAAATCCATCGATATATCTAACCAAATATCAGCAGGTATAGGTAGAGGACTCAATAATCCCGGAGAGGGCTACGGTTTGACTTTATTACGCCGACAAATATCACAGTGAGAAATGAAGGTTTTAATGCCGGTTTTCATACCTTTCCAATAAAAAAACGTGTTGTAAACGCTTATAGGTGCGTAAGAATCCAGCATGACCACCAATGGGATTAGAATGGAACTCTTCAAGAAGTTTAATGCACCAGGTGGAAGAAGATGGCACCACTATACGACCTTTATAACGTAAAACTCCATCAAAGATAAGAAAAATTGGGTTTACAAGTATCATTGGCACGCAACTCGCCGAATAAGAAGAACCAATTCTGTATCATCATGGCATTCCTTAATAATGCCGGTAAGACCCCGGAAAATAGGCGCAGAGAGAAGTAAAAAGAACCATGAATCCGAGAAAATGCATCAATTCAATATTTTCTTTGCCTTTACGAAAAATAATCTCATAGTCGTACCCCAATAATTTAGATAACCACTTTTGTTGTTCCATAGAAGATAATTTTTGATCCAAAAATACTTTAAACTCCTATGATCCGTATAAATTTTGAAATGCCTCCCTAGTAAATATGGGACGCCATTTTTGAACCGCAAAACCACAAACAGCATTTCCTTATCATATATAGAGAGATTCAAATTTTTACCAGATAAAGGTTTACTGTAATATGCAATTGGTCTATTTGATTGCATTAGAACAGCACCTAATCCATTCCCCGAAGCATCACATTCCAATACAAATTCCTTTGTAAAATCTGGAAGTATTAAAACTGGTGTTGAAGTTAAAGCTTGTTGGAGTTGTTTGAAAGCCGCAGAGTTGTTTGATCCAAACAAAAGCATCTTTCTTGAGTAGCTGAGTTAATGGTGCACTTATTTTTCCAAAATCCTTAACAAATTTCCGATAATAACCAGCTAAACCCAAAAAGCCACGTAATGCCTTAATTGTAGTAGGAATTGGCCATGACAAAATACATTGTATTTTTCATTCTCTCTTAAACTCCTTCGGATGAAATAACATGACCAAGATATCCAATAGAACTTTGAGCAAATGCACACTTTGAATCCTTAACAAACAATTTATTAGTGCGTATAATGTCAAACACTAAAGATAAGTGCTTGATATGATCCTCAAGATTGTCACTATAAATTAAAATATCATCAAAGAAAACAAGCACGAACTCGCGTAAATAAGGCCTGAAAATATGATGCATGAAGCTCGAAAAGTGGCAAAAGCGTTTGAAAAACCAAAAGGCATGACAAGAAATTCGTAGTGACCATCATGAGTTCTAAAAGCCGTCTTTGGAATGTCAAAGCGCATGCACTCTAAGTTGGTGATAACCAAAACGAAAATCCAGTTTTAGAAAAAATGGTTTTTCCATGTAATTCATCCAACAATTCATCCACCATTGGAATGGGAAATCTATCTTTGACAATCGACTTGTTTAAAGCTCGATAATCCACACACATCCTCCAAGAACCATCTTTTTTAAGAACCATTAAAATGGGAGAAGAGTAGGGACTAGAGCTTGGTCTAATGAAACCAAAGATGTTGTAATTCTTTCACAATTTTTTCTATTTCATCCTTCGAAAATGTGGATAACGATAAGGTCTCACATTAATCGAGCAGAACTGGAAGTAGTGGAATATGATGATCATGCAAACGTTCGGTGGAAGAATATTTGGAATCTTAAAAATATCTTCATATTCGGACAATAGTTGTTGGATCTCGAAGCGGCATGTCAAGTTGAATTAATAGCAAGACTAGCTTCGAACATAGTTGAAGAAGAAAACCATAAGTCTCTTTATGTAATAAATGTTGCATTGGAGATGCATCCGTGGGAGCATGACAGATGAAGAATTTTTCCCACGTATGATGATATTATCTTCACCAACTTTGAACTGCATCGTCAAGTGAGTAAAATCCCAAGATATTTCACCCAATGTGCGTAACCATTGGACACCCAACACCAGCATCACAACCGCTGATGTCTAAAAGATGAAAATAAACCGGAAAAGTATATTGTTGTAGCTTAACCGGCACATTTAAACAATACCCATGGGTACGTAATCGACCTCCATCACCTCATTTTGACATAAAGAAGAATTTGATTCAATCTTATAACCACATTGCTTTGCAATTGTTGGATGAAGAAAATTGTGCGTAGCTCCGAATCCACCAAAAATGTAAGAGCTCGAGCCTTAATAAAACCTTGAATGCGCATGGTGTTTGGAAAACTAGAACCCACCAAAGAATGCAAAGAAATATTCAGCTCTTGTTCTTGTGGTAATTTAGTAGTATCAGAAGGTGGAGGCTGAATTTCTTCATCAAAGTTCGGATCATCAGTGTCATAAATACTTTGAGGCATATCTAAAATCAATAGTCTTGGTTTGACACATAAGTGACCAGGCTTGTAATAATCATCACAATTGAAACAAAGACCCTTGTCTCGTCTTTCTTTTGTTCTTCCCATGTTAATCTTTTAGCTCCAGTGCAATGCTTGATTTTTTTTATTTGTTGGTTGGTAGCCATTGAGGTTCTAAAAGGGTTGGAACGAAAAGGTTTGGAAACCAAGAGGTCGCAATGATATTATCTTCTTGTTGTATTGCCTTTTTGAAGGCTTCAGCTAAAGTCTTGGGTTCAAATAAACGAACACCGGTGTGATATCCACTCGTAAGGCAGCAATAAATAAATCAACAAGGTACTTGTGTAGGAAGATCATGAACAAAATTTATCAATTTTTCAAACTCGAGAGATTAGTTGTCGAACCGCACGATTGAGACAATTTTGTCAATGCAATATGTGGATTTATAAACTTGTGATCCCCTTAATCTATCACGAATTAGAGAACAAAACCTTCCCAAGATGGTGTAGGATTAGACTTTTTAAACCAACGATACCAGAATTGGCATCATCCTCCGGATGAGCAAGCAGACAACAGAATTTGAAAAATCGCATTGATTGAATATAGGTTGAAATCTTTGCTCAAATTGAAAAAATCCAAATTGTCAGATTTGTACCATCAAAAGTTGGAAATTTTATGTTGATGGAACCCTGACGAATAGGTGGATTGGTACCACCCGTTACCATTATTATTGCCATCACCATTAACATTGCCATTATTTCCATTGCGTTGATTGCCTGCTTCGCCTGTACCGAGAGCACGGTAATGGCGTCTTTCATCGCACTTGTGGAAAGCTTTCATATCTTCTTTGTGGTTTGCTCGGCAACTCCTTCTTTAGTCTCACTTGCTTTAATGTCATCTTGTCGCCGTTTAGTTAGGTAAGTAATCAACTCTTTGATATCATCTTTTATACTTATAGCTAATTCCTTGATCTCATCTTTTAAACCAAGAACTTCGCTCGTTAACTCCACAATCGTCAAAAAAAAAATTGCCGAAATTCGAGAATATATATCAAACCTCGCTCTCCGTACTGGATGTTAGGGTTCTAAACCAAAACAACTCAAGAACACAAAAACTAGATAGAACCCTAAAGATAAAATCCTTTTTTATGGGGATTAGCCACCGCTTTGTAACAATAAAAGAACTGAAGTTGTATTAATTGAAGTGTTCAAAACAAGCTCACCCAATTGAGTATTTATACTAATCGATACTTGCCTAATCAAGAAGTAACTTACGTATTTAAGAATCCTAACTAAATAAGGAAACTACCTAGTTAACTAAATAAAGGAAATACTGAGGTTAAGGAGTTGGCACGCAACAGGACCCTAAGCCCGAAAAAACAAAGGAAACGCTTTGAACAGATGATAGGGCTGCAGTTGGTGTTTAGGAAGAAAAGCATTTGGATCTC
>JAJJWW010016537.1:0-47437 GCA_023531295.1 Papaver armeniacum | reverse complement strand
GACTAACTTGATCTAATTATAACTTGCAAAAAAACAGAAAACCAGCACCTACATGGCTATAAGGATCACATAGGTTACAAGAATCTGTGATTGCCCAAGAAGTTGTTTTAGAAAAACTGTGCAAACTTGTCATACACAATTTACCTTGAATTGAGAAAACAAAAAATTCTTACCTTGGCATCCAGGGCTTAAATAAGGGTTCCCCACAAAACCTGTGGTGCAAGTGCAAATATATCCAGGAACTTTATCTGAATTGCGGCAATTACTATTATTTTGGCATGCAAACGTAGACATATCTTTTTGAGCTTCCTCACACGTCATATCACCACCAATAGCCCAATCAAGAACCACCGGTACATCTCTCCCTTTGGTACGGAAATTTTTACCATCTAAATCCGTAGCTTTAAATGTGTAGTTATCAGACTCGCATATGAATCCTGAGCTACAAGGACTAAATAAGATGCTCTCCGAAAGTGGGTTCATAGAAGCACCTCCGATTGCTATTCTCTTTATCCCTTTAGATAATTGTACTTGGCAACACCCATTTCCGGAACACATCCCATCAACTATATTTTTCCTAGTTTTACATGTCGTCGAGCATGTTGCATTAAAGTTAGCATCTACATCAATAAAGATTGCGGCGGAATCACAACCGATCCCGAATAACTTGTTCTTGGTTGATGAAACTGTAAATGGTGTTTTTTGCAAATCCATAAAACCTAAAAATTCATCAAATGTGATTTTACCAGTTTTATATTCATAACAGATTGTAGATGGTAGGAGTTTTATACGTACTTCTTCGGTTTCTGATATACTTATCAGTTCAACCATATTAGGTTTACTTGAAGATTGGTTTGTTCCAAGCCATAAGAATGGTTTTGGAGGGTGATAAGATGTATCACATGTGATGTTGTAAAACGATGAACCATCTCCAGTAAAGGAACACCCATTCTCGTTTGGACCTATACCAAATGGGTATGTAACTGCAACGTCACCACAATTAGCTTGGCAACCAGGCTTCACCTGGATCAATGGAGATGTTAATGATGCGGTAAGGGTTAGCCTTGAGAACTGCAACAACAATAAGAGTTGTAGAAACATAGCGTGATCGTGTGTGAAGATACTTTTTTCTTTTTGATTGAGAAAGAAATTTGATCAATGAGAAGCCAAAGAGAACATAATTTAGAAGGAGTAATTGATAGACACGAACAAAAAGAAGAAAGACACTGTTTTTGATCTTTAGCGCGTTGACATGGTAATGAGGAGACATTGCTAATGAGCAATAAAAAAGAATAGAAAATGTATTGTTTGCCCCTGCACACAACGGATTTGTTAATTTTTTTTTTTTTTTTTTTTTATGATCTTATCTTTTGTCCTGGTAGTTGCAATATTTTATTGATGTAGTGATGTACATGACTGTATTATTACTCGGTCGTAATCAGGCGAAAGACCAGTTAAGCATTTGAAGTTGGAACAATTCGATATGTTTTTATTTTGATCGGAAATTCGATATTAGTTACTGTTATATAGAAGACATTGTCATCAGTGGACAGCTAGCAATGTGATATGGCTACAATGAACGGGAGTGCAAAGAAGCAAGAGTGTAAGCCGTGGGACGCGAACGAAGTCAAAGTTAAGTTTCTCATTTTTCTGGAGTTCATGATCTTCAATTTTAGGTGTTTCTAATCTGATTTTTTGAGTTTAGAGTTTGATTTTATGATTGATGGTAATTAAATATATATATATGTTTGTTTTCATCTTCTTTGTTTCGTCTTAAGTAGCAGATATTTTGTCTAAGGTTGCTAGAACAGAAAATTTAGTAGGGAGTAGAATAACTCTATGCCCAATGGCACTCGAAGTCAAATTCTTAGAGAGCAAACCAATGTAACTCACCTTGGAAATGACTGCTTAGCTACCTACCTAGCTAGCTAGCTGGTGGTATTTGGAATGCAGATCTTAATATAGATGTTCATCTCTTTTATATACAAGACCAAAAGAACCATGCTACTTGTACACCATTTTTTTTTTTTTTTTGGCAGAATCTTCTCTGGTTAAGGAACTAAATTTTAATTTTTGTGGCGATGCACACAAGTTGCAATCTACAACTAGCTCCATAATTATGTCATCAGACAGAATCATAATAGAATTTACAGGACATTCGGAAGAATGATGCCATACCCATGACCATCTTTTTGGATCGAATAAGTTTGTTTCTGCACTAGTGGCCACTGAAAATTCATGGACACTTGAGTTCCAACCAAGTCTTTGGAGTAAGTTTTGTCCACTAATAGGAAACGAGTCAACCGCTTCAACTCAGTGTGTTGCTACTTTTCTGAGTGTTGGTCCTGCACTCCTATATGTCAGTTGGATATATAGTTTTGGCCACTGAAAATTCATGAACAGATCTTTTGTGTTGAGTCAACTATTGATTGTAGTAATTTACTACAATCAATAGTTTGCTCAGAGGATGAGAATGTCAGTTGGATATCACACTTCAAAAACAGTACAACGTACCAAACTGTTGTCAAGCAACCGATTCAAGGCTATATATCATGTACAACATGACGTTGTAGGAATCATAGTGAATCTAGTGGTGCAAACTGCAAAGGGATGAAAAGTGAATTTGAGATTTTAGAAACCTTTGAATCCAATTGAAAAGTGAACATAATGGACTCTATTTGTTCTTACCCGGCTCTGTCCCTTAATGTGATTACAGAATGAAATGACTACTCTTAAGTTGGAAATCTATATAGATAGACAAAGCTAAATGTAATAGGATTAGTTAACCATAAGAATCTAACAATAAGTAAACTGTTTACTTATGTTATTATTAATTTAAATGTCGAGATTCAAACCTGACAATTGTAGGTTCCACCAAAGTTCTAAAGAATCTGACAGCACATAAATGAAAGGATTCTCAACATAATATATGCATAAGAGGAGCTATAGTTATAGCTTGTACATGCACGAATTGAATGCACCAAATTTGCTTTTTGTTCAAATCATACAGACAGACAGACCTAGCAGCTAACCTAGCTAGCTAGGTGGTCAATCTTTTTCTTTGACGTTGATAAGGGATGACTGTCTGCTGCTAGGGATGACCCCAAATACCAGCTAGCTAGCTAGCTAGCTAGCTAGGTTAGCGTCAATCTTTTTCTTTGACGTTGATAAGGGCTGACTGTCTGTCTGTATGACCAGCTGCTAGGGATGATCCCAAATACCAGCTAGCTAGGTTAGCTGCTAGGTGGTCAATCGCCATTAGAGAAGAGACCGGTCCATCTTTTTCTTTGACTTTGATAAGGGATGACTGTCCGTCTGCCTGCTAGCTGCTAGCTGGTATTTAGAAATTAAATTTCATTTGTCACCTATACACGAAGCCAATAGAGGAGCATACATACATACGTACTAGAGCCCTATGTGCAGGTATTTATTCCCACACAATTGTGTAGTATTAATTCGTGTAGTCGGCAAACATTTTCTTATGGGACCACTTTATCCTCTGTGGTGTGGTAAAACTCGAAATGATTCACTTTTTATTGTGGTCTTTCCGGTGAATTTTCCGGTAAATACCGGTCTGAAAATCTCGAACCCAATGTATCTATGTCCATGGGGAAGAAATAACAACAATGAAAAGAGGAGCATTTCAGCGACTAGCAGTACTTGTTGCTTCTGTCGAATAGATGCATACATCCATGCCTGACCAACCTCTCTCCAAGTCGAGTGGAGTTGTTACTCTGATACTCTCTCCTCTGTAATATGTTCAGTGTCATACCGGTTGGCATCTGACCTCTACAGTACTTTCCGGTAGGACCTAAAACCGTATTTCATCAATATTCAATCATTTATCGAGGTAACTAGTGGGGGATCGGTCTCTGACTCATTGAGCTAGCTTGTTGCTCTGGTGCTAGTTCCCACTTGTTGGTCACATGATTTACAACTGAATCGTTGGAGGGAATCTTATCCATAAGATCTTCCACGACATACTAACTATAAATCGACATAATATAGCATCTATTATAAGATGATGGGTCTCATGGCATCACATTCTCAATTCATTCAATTTCCTATAAATAGGACTCCATTTTGTTCATACAATTACAAATTAACACAACAACGCTACTCCCATGATCAACTTCAGTTCCAAGCTCAAGCCTTATATGAGCTTCAGTTCCGTTGATGACATAATAGTATAAGTTCTTTTCATATCTCTTCTCTAATGGCGATTTCGAAACCGGAATTACACGTAAGGAAAAGCGTTGAAATGCTTTACTATTCGTTAAAACATGGAGATACGGAAACGGTTGGAAAACTGCTGGCTATAGATTTAGAATGGTGGTTTCATGGACCTCCAAATTCTCAACATATGCTGAGAATGCTCACAGGAGAGTCGTTATACTTGGAATTCAAGTTGGAGCCAAGACATATTACGGTCATCGATGACCGTGTGATTGTCGAAGGATGGGAAGGTAATGAAGCTTATTGGGTACACGTTTGGACAGTTATGATTAATCAGTTCAGAGAGTACTTCAATACATGGATTACTGTCAGAGATTTGAGAATGAGTGATTCTTTATGTCCAAGGCAAAGTACAAAAAACATTACCTCTTTTTAACTTCTGCTAATTTTGTAGAAACCCATGGATATTTCTTTGGACAGTGAAGTTACCGATGAATATGCAATTTACTGTTGAGCCTTAAAAAACAAATCAACATCATACGGTTGTCAAGTGTCAACCTCATCCGTGCACCCAGATTGACTAATCGATCATTTTTTTTCTTCCACAAATCACAAAAGTAAAAGATGTGGTTTGTGTTATGTTAGATTCGAATCAATTTTGGTTTCGTTTAATGATAGATATCAACGTCTCCAAAATGTGACCACAATTTTTCGTTTGCTAATTATTACCCAAGGTAATAGTCATGGTAATTTGGGTTGGTCCAGATCTATGTAAAGTAAAAGGTTCCAAGAAATGTGTTCCGTAAAGTCATGGCTTTACCAACGTTAGTGTTATAGAGTGGTGAAGTCATTACACTTGAGTTCCGAACTCGTCAATACCAAGTTGTTTACTGATCCAAAAAAAAAAAAAAAAAAAAATTAATCCACAACACCGGTTGGTGTGAGAATATTCATTTATCACAAATCCACAACACTTGAAATGGGCCTTCAAATTTGCAAGGAAATTTTTCCAATATACACCCATTTGATAAGCTATTTACAAAACTACACCCGTTTTTTTTGATTATTTCCAATATACACCCAAACCGTTAAGTCTCACTTTATTAAGATCTAGCCATTCATCTGTTAAAACTGATTAACGATTGAGATTTATTTAGACTACAAAATTACTGCTTTACCCTAACTGAGAAACAAAATGGGACAGAAGAACCAAAATCGCTTTTTTCTTCTTTGTTTCTTCTCAGTATTTATGTTGCTGCTCTCGTCTCATGGGTTGTCTTAATTATGTATAGTAAAAGTTTCAATTTTGATATATGAACTTAATTAAAAATTATCAGGATGTTTTGATAATGAATTCTATTGTTGTCAAAGTGAAAATTTAAGTATGAAATTGGAATGGGTTTGTGAATTAGTTTGTAGAGATTGTGGTGGTCTTTAATCTTTTTTTTTTTGAAAGTTAATATATTGATGCAACCCAAAATTTATAGGAGGCTATTTAGGCTGTTGGCTGCCCTTATCTCAGTTATAGAAACTATGAAATGAGAAACTTCCAACAGCCTGTTGTCCTCAGATTGTAAGTACAAAGCATTTGAAATTAAAAAGATGGAATCAAAATCTAAATCATGTTGAATAAACGATGGCATTTGTCTCCATTGTTGTCTATGGTATCCCTGGTTTCTTGTCTGTTTTGCCAAAGCATCTGCTACCTTGTTACTATTTCTATGGTTGAAAGAAAAACGCAAAAAAGACTCACAAGACATTAAAACCCTTTTAGCTTCAGAAATTATTGCCTGGTTTCTCCAATGTATTGTGTTTCCCTTGCCTAGCGCGAAATCAAATACTCCCTTGCAATCTCCTTTGATCCAAAAGTTCTGACAGTTCATGCTAGTTGCCCACCTTGCTGCTTCAAGAAGAGTCAGAGTTTGTGCCTCTTCGGGACTGGAGGCATAGAAGGTCCCAGATCCAGCTTGGATAGTTGTGCCTGTTTTTGTTGCGCTTGTAAAGTGCCGAAATGGATTAAAGACAATCGGATCCAAGTATTGGATGACAATGCCTAAATGTGGATATCTCTTAGCGGACGCTTTGAATTGCGTGGTTCATTTCTTTGTTCCTCCTAGGTATGGACATTCTTTTACGTTTACACCTACAAGGACGGTTTGCAATGAATCGGTTAAAGATAGAAGAATTGTTATGGCATTTGTGAATGAGATGCATTTTATCGGTTTAAGAGTAAAGAGGGATTGTCCATTACCTCCGTTGGGTGGTTTGAGTGATTACTTCCCAACGAATCATTGTAACGATTGGTTGAAACAATATGAGACCAACATGTTGGATTGGGATCGCGTCATGAAGGAGGATTTCCAAGGCCTCATGGAATTGGTTCCCTCGGATGATGAAGAACAATGATCGTTATGTTTGAAAGATGTATTTTCGAAAGCCCTATTTGTACATGTTTTTTTTGGAATTTTGTGGAAAATACTGTGAAGTATAAAGCTATAATCGGTAGTTATATTTTTAATATATCTACCGATTATACAAGCTTTTGTAAACAGACTCAATCAATATTATAATTGGTTATTTATTTTTTGAATTTACCGTCCGATTAAAAGGCTGACAAAACAACTGAATTTTTTTCCCAGAATCGGTAGATTACATATTACATAAACTTCCGATTGTCACCAAACTCTGGAAAAAAAAACTGAAAATCTTCCCAGAATCGGTAGACAACATATTGCATAAACTTCCGATTGTCACAAAAGTCTGACAAAAAAGCTGAAAATCTTCAATATAAAATAATAACTTCTGATTGTAACCATCAATCAACATTTATACTGCTACGACGGACTTCAGGAATTCATAACTTCCATCATAAGTTATGATGATTAAATGTAACGGTCATCGATGATTGTCCAAGGATGGGAAGGTAATGAAGCTTATTGGGTACACGTTTGGACAGTTAATCTTCAAGATGGTCTGATTACTCAGTTCAGAGAGTACTTCAATACATGGATTACTGTCAGAGGTTTGAGAATGAGTGATTCTTTATGGGAGATTAAGCAAATTAGGCCAACAGTTTGGCAAAGTGAACCTCAAGAGCATCTAAAACGTTCGCTACCCGGTCTCGTATTTGATGCCATGGTCACCAAGGTTATCATCATCAGTATCTACTAATTGTATTTTTTGTGTAAGAATATGTAATATCAAAGTTGGGTTCTACAAATGTAGTCAATGAGAAAACTAGTTTGCATTGATCCTTTTTGTCTTTGTTAGTAATTTTCATCAAACACCTCATAAGAACCAACCGATTCAACTCAGTATTATCGTCCGGTTAAACGACTTGGTGAATAAATATTTATGATGTCCAAGGCAAAGTACAAAAAGATTATCTCTTTTTAATTTCTGCTAATTTTGTTTAAACCGTGGATATTTCTTCAGACAGTGAAGTTAATGATGAAAATCCCATTTCTTTTAAGCCTCAAAAGATAAATGAACATAATTTGGTTGTCAAGTGTCAACCTCATCCGTGCACCTAGATTGACTAATCGATCATTTTTTTCTTCCACAAATAACAAAAGTAAAAGATGTGGTTTGTGTTATGTTACAAATGCATGATGAATTTTGGTTTCATTTAATGATACATATAGAGGTGTAAATTGGGCTGTGCCAAAGACGAGCACAGCCAAGACATCACGCTAAAATTTGAGCAAATTTACCCAATACGTGACTTAGCTCGAAGACGGCACAAAGACGTTTGTTAAATGGGACGTCTTTGGGTTTGACTAATTGACACGATGAAGCAAAGATAAAGACGCGGCCGCAGATTTGGATAAGCACGTGGCCCAAGACAAAGACAACACGTTAAGAGAGCACGTCATAACATGTACAAATACACCATATAACAAGGCATAATACATCACATCTTTTGTATATTTCACAAAAGAGTCACTATTCTAGCTAGTTTTTAGCATTTTATGTTGGGTTATTTATAACAACACATATAATACCTTAATATTTAGAAAATATATTTCAATATCATTGTTATAATGTCGTCGCCTATATTTAACTAGAACATTAATTTACATGACAATAATCCAATTTTATATTTGATGGGTTATTTCTTTTTATTGATTAAACTTGTTAATTTTACTTGAAATAATTTCAAATGATATGTTGTCTAATTAAATTCTTGTGATAATGTCGACTTAATATATACATTAAGTAATTTTAAATTACTTATAACACGTGGGCCAGCACGGCACAGCACGACACGTTTATTCGTGTCTTTGTGCCGTAAAATTTATCTTGTGCCTAGCTTTTGACTAGTAAAGCACGACGACGGCACAAAGACGTTTAAATCATTGGCACGACACGACACGGCACATGGCACGTGAAGCACGCAACTTCGTGTCGCGGGGCAATGTCTTAGGCCAAGCTACGTTTACACCTCTAGATACATATCAACATCACCAAAATGTGACCACAATTTTTCGTTTGCTAATTACCCAAGGTAACAAGTCATGGTAATATGGGTTGGTCCAGATCTGTGTAAAGTAAAAGGTTCCAAGAAATGTGTTCCATGGCTTTACCGACGTTTGGCACTTGAGTTCGAAACTCTGTCAACATCCAAAAAAAAAAAAAGAAAAAAAAATTATTCCACAACACCAGTTGGTGTGAGAATATTCGCTTATCACAAATCCACAACACTTGAAATGGGCCTTCAAATTTGCAATTTTGCATCCAAAATAGTGGCAAGTTATGCCAAGCCTAAAATGCGGAGAATAAATTAATTCTTTCCAACTTCCATAACATATGAATCAAGGAGAATAATGCATTTAGCTTAAACTTATTTTAAGACTCTCCTAATCCATTGAGTTGAGGGCAAGCATGTTGTTCTATTCTGTGATGTTCTGTTTTTGATGGGCTATTTCTGTTGGAAAAACTGGGTTGCAATAGAAGATGAAAAACACAGAAAGAGATTTTGTTGTGCTCAAAAGCTTTCAAGGCTCATACGATTTCATTTAGACAATTATTTCTACCCTCCCAATAAATTGACGATTACAACAGGTATGTGAAATAATTCCTTCAGGATACAATGAAAGCCCTACAACGGAAATTGAATTCAAGGTTTGTACCCCTTGATTCAATCAAGAACACATGTAAACAAGATTTCTGATGATGCTTTAGAAAAGAGAGAAAAACAGAGAAGGGTTTTTCGTTTTTTGATGTCTTTCAACGAGTTATGGGAGAAGCCATTTATAGGGGTTTTCACATCTCTTCACGAAACGATGAGTCTCTTCATCATCAGACATCAATGGCGTCTGTTGGATTTGAATATTCTGGATACGTTTGTAACGGTCGACCACAGCCTGGGGGGATACGCCCCCCAGGACCCCCCCTTGGATAGCGTTGTTGAAAATATTCCAACATTCTCCCCCTATTTTCAAAAACCATAAAACAAAGTTAAAAAACTTTTAAATCAGAGTGACTGCATCACCGAAGTGACTGCCTACGTACCCGAGTGGGATCAAGCCAACGTAGTTCAAGCACAATTTAGACTAAGCATCATCGTTGAAATCAACACATAAATGATAGGTATCTTTTGGATTTGAACCTTCACTTAGTGTAAGAAACTCAAAGCCTTATTGAGATTCTATGGTGAAACCGATCTTGAACCAAGTATCCCTTATGATAAAACCTAGTCTCCACACATATTGATTTCATAAATCATGTGTTAATTGAGCTGCCAAGCACGTTAATGGCCATGTGCTTATATCCTTGATTCATGAGTCTTCTTTAGAGAACGGTCTTCTTCTCTTAGGAAAAGGCCTGATTTCCATACTCATATAGGTAAGTCTCGAAGGTGTTTCGCAATACACCTTTTACTAATCACTGAGACTCATTAAGGATTTACATCCATCCTATTTTCTTGCAGAACCCAAACACTAATTAGAAATGGGAAGTTTTATATTAGTGCTCCATAATCTACATCCATAACTTGTTGGTACCACATTGAACCTTGTTTATCTTTTTCAAAACATAGGTTGGGTTTCTTTATGGGAGATCAAACTTCTTTCACGGACCTTAGTCCCATTTCTTTACTTTTTATTGAAACCACCGAACTTGGTAGACTCTTCGTAAATGGGTCTGCCAAATTCCTCTTTGATTCAATAAAGTTAACCGTAACCACTCCCCTCTTGAGTAGTTGCCTAACCATTTGATGTCTAAGACTTGCATGTCTTGACTTTCCATTATAAGTCTTATTTGAGACATTATAGATGGTAGCTTGATTATCACAATTAATCAAGACCGCCTGAGTTGGCTTCTTCCAAAATGGAATTTCCATAAGTAGGTTCCTAAGCCATTCTGCCTCCTTACATGCATCCGTTAAGGCTATTAATTCTAACAACATTGTTGAATCGAAATACAAGTCCGCTTCTTGGAACTCCAAGACACGGAAGACACCCCTAATGTAAAGATCCATCCAGGCGTTGATTTGGACTTGGCCTCTACATCGTTCCGGTTAGCATCGATGTACCCTTCCAAGTCGTAGGGATAGCCTTGGTAATGCAAGCCAAAATTTATTGTACCTTTCAAGTAAGCCATAACTCTTGAAACTGCTTTCCAGTGTTCATATCCTGGATTACTTGAGAAACGACATAACACCCCCACGGCTTGGGCTATGTCCGGTCTTGTGCAATGCATAGCATACATAAGACTTCCAATGACACTGGAATACTCAAGTTGTGCATGAGTACGTCCGGTGTTCTTCTTTAACTTGATAGTATGGTCTAAAGGAGTAGGTCCTGGATTGTCATCAAAGTGACCATACTTCTTGAGAAATTTCTTAATATAATGAGATTGGGTTAAAGCCAACTCATTTCCCTTTCTTAGGATCTTAATTCCCAAGATTACATCAGCCTCTCCCTAAATCCTTCATATCAAAGTTAGAGCTAAAAAAACTTCTTTGTTTCTTCCACAACGGATATGTCGATCCAAAATAAGCATATCATCAACATACAAACAGAGAATTACACATCCAGAACTATCATTCTTACTATAGATACATTTATCCGCATCATTCACCACAAAACCATACGACAAAACCACTTTGTCAAACTTCTCATGCCATTGCATGAGAGCTTGCTTCAAGCCATAAAGAGATTTTACTAACTTGCAAACCTTCTTTTCTTGGCACGGCAATATGAAACCTTCGAGTTGTTCCATATATATTTCTTCTTCCAAATCTCCATTTAGGAAGGCGGTTTTGACATCCATTTGATGAATAATTAACTTGTGAATAGAAGCAAGTGCTATTAAACAACGAATAGATGAGATGCGAGCAAAAGGAGCATATGTATCAAAGTAATCAATTCCATGTATTTGCTTATAACCCTTAACAACTAATCGGCTTTGAACTTATCAATGGAACCATCGGCATTCATCTTTCGCTTGAAAATCCATTTACATCCAATAGGCTTTACGCCGGAGGTAAATCACAATATATCCAAGTACCGTTGGTCAAAAGAGAATTCTTTTCATCATTGATAGACTCTTTCCAAAAACTAGCATATTTGGAACTCATAGCCTCGGCATAAGTTTTAGGGTCATCATCAACATGCATAACATATTTGGTAACACTAAGAATTCTATTCTTATTACCTTCTACAAGATATGTTATAAAGTCTGGACCAATATTTTTCTCTATTCTTGCTCTCTTACTCCTTCTAGGTTCGATATCTTCTATGGGTTCAGAAGTATCCTCCATGTCTCGAGTAGAAACAGAATGATCATCATTCTCATTAGTCTCTTGATTCTAGACTAGGTAACAATGTGTTCTCCATGGGTTGCATTTGAGAACCTGTTCCTATTTAAGTTCTCAAAAGAATTCCACATCTACAGATTCTATAATCTCAAAAGTGTCAAGGATTAAAAATCAGTAGGTGATACTATTAAGAGAGTATCCCACAAAAGCACATTTATAAGCCTGTTTCCCGAGTTTTGGTCTTTTAGGATCGGGCTTTCGAACATATGCTAAGCAACCCCAGGACTTTAAGTCTCTTCAAGTTTGGTTTCCTCTTAAACCACAATTCATAAGGAGAAACATTCTTCTTTTTCAAAGGAACTCTATTCAAAATATAACATGCGAGACAACATAGCTTCACCCCACAAAGAATTAGGCAAACTAGAACTTATAAGCATGCAATTAACCATATCAATCAAAGTTCTACTTTTTCTTTCAGCCATACCATTTTGTTGAGGTGTATAAGGTGCAGTAAATTGATGAATTAAACCATGCTCTTGACAAAATAATTTAAATTCATTAGGAAAATATTCACCACCACGATCAGAACGTAAAATCTTAACCATATCAATGAAAGCCCTACAACGGAAATTGAATTCAAGGTTTGTACCCCTTGATTCAATCAAGAACACATGTAAACAAGATTTCTGATGATGCTTTAGAAAAGAGAGAAAAACAGAGAAGGGTTTTTCGTTTTTTGATGTCTTTCAACGAGTTATGGGAGAAGCCATTTATAGGGGTTTTCACATCTCTTCACGAAACGATGAGTCTCTTCATCATCAGACATCAATGGCGTCTGTTGGATTTAAATATACTGGATACGTTTGTAACGGTCGACCACAGCCTGGGGGGCTACGCCCCCCAGGACCCCCGGATAGCGTTGTTGAAAATATTCCAACAATTTCTAGCAAGGGAAAGAGAATAAACAAATTGTCTGAATCTATTCCCATCTCAATCACTACCTATTATCTAATCTGTAGCCAGCATGGCATATACCCTCATATTAGGAATCATAGAGGAATATAAGTGTGCCAAATTATGATCCACATAATCTCGAATCCATTGCATCCATCATCGTCTAATTAGGATTTTTTCCCTTTTTTTTATTTAATTATAAATATTACAAGATAATTTGTCTTTGTATACCAGGGTCCATGTCTAACTTTAGTATCTAATTATTCAAAAGTTAGGAGAGGATACCTGAACCAACCAACTAGTTGATTGCAGAAGACCTGATTTAGCATAACATACATGAAAATGAAGAGGAACAATATACAACTTGGCGAAAATATTTTTAAGACTCTTCAATTGAAGTATATTGATTGTTCTACACTGGTGTGTTGGAACGCAAATGCACGTCCAAATTACGATTAAGGGACCAGGGTTGACGGCGGAAATCATTGTTACATAAGGGTAAAACTAGAAAGGCAAATTTTGATGGCATGCAAGAGTAAGTAACAGAAATGTCTAGCATATCACTAAGATTACGTTTGCATGGACTATTTCTCCTCTCAATCATTATATCTAAACTATTGCAAATGCAGGGCATATACCAAAGAATATTTATCCACATTGTCTAATCTAATCTGATGTATTCGAAGGAGGGAATATATCCTGTGCCGCTGAACTATAGAAAACATTATCCCCTCGTCGAGGCCATGTTAGCAGAGTCTACAACATTATGTCTACTTGATGAATATCTCTTATATATAGCATAGAGAAGTCGTAGAGATATGGCTGTAACATTACAAAAATATCGAATTGTTGAAACTTCCAATGCCTAACTGGTGTGCCTGCAACTCCGAGTAATAATAATATAACGGTCGTGTACATCACTACAACAAAAGAATATTGCAACTAGCAGGAACAAAAGATAGATTGAAAAGCCATATAATGGAACAGGTCCTCGTCCCCAAAAGGCAAAATCACTAGATTAGGGCATTGCGCTGGGTCGCGCGCCTCATTGTATGCTTGTGCAAAAAAAATATTTTATTTTTAAACAAAGACAAAAGAAGTATAGATCAAATTAAATATGAAACGGTGCCCTCAAAAAATGCAAGAAGAGATAGAACCACTAAAGTTTAAATGTACTTACAACTGATAGCGACTCTCTAAACAAATTCTTCCAATTGAAAACAAAACCATCAAGAATGATATTAGAAGCGAAGCAACAATATTGACGGACCAATTAGGTAACGATACTTTGATACCAATAATGTGAGAGCTTAAAGGTTTTCTCCTTCGTTTCTTACGGATTAGAATGATATGTTCCATAGAGCTAAAGGCAGATATTTTTTCTTATTAATTACCATGTCAACGTGCTGAAGAACAAATTAACCAAAGTCAGAATGACAGAGATAGCATACCCAACAACAGTTGCAACTTAATTAGTATATATAAGCATTAATCAACTCTCTAGCAATTTTGGCAACATTTTATACTATCCTGATCCACTATATATGCTTCTGTATATAACGAACAAAGCATTATAGAAAAACAGTACCCTTCTTCTCTTTATTTATTCCTTCTAAATTTTTATATTTCCTCTCATGCTTCTCTTTGATCATACTTCTTTCTCGATCAAAAAGAAAAGATTGTCTTTATTCACTACTACATTATGTTTCTACAATTCTTATTGATGTTGCAGCTTTCACGGCTAACCTTTATAACATCATCAACATCTCTATTGCTCCAGGTGAAGCCTGGTTGCGAAGCCAACTGTGGTAACTTTGCAGTTACATATCCTTTTGGTATTGGTCCGAACGAGAATGGGTGTTCGCTTACTGGAGATGGTTCTTCCTTCTACAACGTCACATGTGATACATCTTATCACCCTCCCAAACCTTTTTATGGCTTGGTTTAACAGTATCTTCAGGTAAACGTAACATGATTGAACTGATAAGTATATCAGAAACAGAAGTACGTGTAAAAATCTTACCATCTACAATGTGTTATGAATATAAAGCTGGTAACATTACCTTTAATGAATCATTAAATTTTATGAGTATGAGAAATACACCATTTACAGTTTCATCAACCAAGAACAAATTGTTCGGGCTCGGTTGTAATTCCTTGGCGTCCCTTTTTGATCCCAATCGGAACTATACTATAAATTGCACGACGAAATGTGAAACTAGGGAAAAGATAGTAGATGGGATTTGTTCTGGAGTTGGGTGTTGCCAATTAACATTACCTAAAGGTATAAAGAGGTTTATAAGCATAAGCGAATCTTTAGACCCAAAATCAGACACTATCTCATTTAGTCCTTGTAGTTCTGCATTTGTATGTGAGTCTGACATGTACACATTTAGAGCTACGGATTTAGATGGTACAAGTTTTCTTACCAAAGCTAAAGATGTACCTGTTGTTCTTGATTGGGCTATTGGTAATAAAACGTGTGAAGAAGCTCAAAAAAATCTTTCCTCGTTTGTGTGCCAACAGAATAGTAATTGTCGAAATTCAGACAATGTTCCTGGATATATTTGCACTTGCAACACAGGTTTCGCAGGGAACCCTTATCTAAGTCCTGGGTGCCAAGGTGAGAATTCTTATCACGTATTATCTAAATTTAATTAGTCGACCTTGTGTTTTTAATTAGTCGACCCAGATTATCAAATCATGTTAATTATCCTGGCGAGATTGGGATATACCCAGATTAATTGGGTATACCCAATTTTAAGGGGACCTAGTCGGCATTTTCATAAAATGATGATTTTACTTTAATACCCTTGAACTAATTAAATCTTAAAAATAAATCCACTTCTTAATTTCATTAACCCTAAAATTAAAAAAACTAAACAACTCTTAATCTTCTCTTCTTCTTCTTCATCTGCATCTTCCATCAACCAAAGCCATATAAAAATCTTCAACTTTGATTTTCCAAAAATACTGTTGACTCTACCGGCGAAAAAAAAACTATAAGTGATGTTTAAACTCAAACCCATCATTGTGTTGTGTGATTTGATTGTTATATGAGGTTAAACATCGAAAAATTGTGATTTATGTATTTTTGGTCGGCAAGGTCGTAACATGCATATCTTTCCGACTTTTCATAACAGCCATGGCGACTGTAAATTTTTTCAATAGCCAGCAGGGTATTTTTTGAAGATCTTGCCGACGAACAAATTTTTTCAACAGCCGACAGGGTATTTTTTGAAGACCTTGTCGACTACTAATTTTTTTCTAACAGCCGGCAGGGTTTTTTTTGATGACCATGCCGAATAATAAATTTTTTCTGTCGTCTCCTGTGTATTAAAAAAATAAAGTCGGCATGATCTTCATTCGTCGACCTTGCCGACTTTTCATACTTTCAGAACTGAAAGTGTTGATTTTTGATCTAATTTTGAGTACTATTTCATACAACAGCTTTGCAATCCCCTCTTTAGAAGTGTCTGGGTAGTCTGCTTTCATTTCCGTTCCAAAAGATTTTTTCAAAACAATTTTTTTTCATCAAAAAACTTCCCAAAGTTCAATCGAAAATTTCATTATTCAAATTCATTATTTGAAAAGTTTTAATCTAAACTCAATTAATTAACCTAATCAGATTTTTAGTGTTCATTAAACAAGGGTATATTAGCCATTTATAAAATATATGGTTAAGGGGTGACTTCTTTTACTTCAAAATGACCCTATTTTGTTTTATTGGGTATACCCAATTAATCTGGGTATACCCCAATCAAGCCAGGTTAATTATTACTCCAGAGGAGGGATCCCCTCACACTTTTATTATCACACTATCTCACATGTTAGGCGTCATTTTTACAAATTTAAACCAAATCGTAACGGATTTGAAGCTAATATTTTGATGATATGTTCCTCTAAGTTCCACATGCCTACCAAAAATGAACGTATTCCGAGACGTATAATATCATCATCTACTACTTTGAAATTGAGCCGTTGAAAATCTGTGGATTTCTGGCCGTCGAAATTGAGACCGGTAGATTGTGAGGTTTTATATTTCGGAATACGCTCATTTTTGGTAGGAAAATAGAACTTGATAAGAGGAACATATCCTCAAAATATTAACTTCAAATACGTTATGGTTTGGTTTTAATTTGCAAAAATGATGTCCAACGTGTGGGATAGTGTGATATAAAAGTGTCAAGGGATCCTTCCTCTTAAGTATATTAGTTACATATGTTAATTCTTAATTCTTTGTCACGTAAGAATTCAAGGCTTTGTCAATTTAATTAGTCAACCCTATGCGCCTGTGAAGTTCTTAGGCAATCATTAATTAATACATATCCTAAGTGGTCGATACAAGTGTTTTTTTTTGTTGTTGTTGTTGTTTCGTCCCTATGGTTTAAGTTAAGCAAGAACAGTAATAATCTAGATTATAATGTGATTTATAGTAATTTTGTTTACGATTTTAATGCTGGATTAAAATTCAAAGCATACAACCAAACCTCTGAAGTTTAAAAATACCATCATATGTAATTACACTTATACAAACAATCATACTGGCACACTGCAAGTGCATGGTGCTAATTGATCTGTTTTATATTAATGTTTTGTGATGGAGGATAAATAGATGTTAATGAGTGTGAGGACCAAGATAACAACCCCTGTGAAGGAATATGCACGAATACGATGGGAAGTTACACTTGTAGTTGTCCAGAGGGAAGCCAGGGAGATGGAACGAAGCGTGGGAGTGGTTGCATTTACCAAAAAAAGCCCGAGTTTCCGATAGTAAAAGTCGCTCTTGGTATACATCACACCTTATTCCCCTGACATGCATAGTTTTAATCTGTACTAATGTAAATGCATACTTGATGTTAATGCAGGTATTGGATTGGGGTCCTTATTTTTTATTGTTGCCACTTTGATGATATATTTAACCATAAGAAGAAAAAAGCTAAACAGGCGCAAAGAGAAGAAATTTCAACAACATGGCGGTCTATTGCTAAAAGAAAAATTATCCTCGTATAATGGTGGAGTGGAGGCTACCAAGATATTTACAGCAAAAGAGTTGGAATTGGCAACTAAAAATTATAGTAATAAACTAATCCTCGGACAAGGAGGTTTTGGGACAGTGTACAAGGGAACTTTACCAGATGAGCGTATAGTCGCCATTAAAAAATCGAAGATAGTTGATGATACTCAAATTGAACAGTTCATCAATGAGATTGTTATTTTAACTCAGGTTAATCATAAAAACGTGGTAAGGGTCTTGGGATGTTGTTTAGAAGCCGATGTTCCCTTGCTTGTTTATGAATATGTTTCCAACGGTACCCTCTTCGAGCATATCCATAACAAGGAGGATGGGGAAACATCTTCCTTCCTCTCCTGGAAAGTTCGTTTGAGGATTGCAACTGAAAGTGCGGGAGCACTTGCATATTTGCACTCATCAGCTTCTACACCCATCATTCATAGAGATATCAAATCTGCCAACATACTGTTAGATAAAAATTACACTGCAAAAATAGCTGATTTCGGAGCATCAAGGTTGAACTCGTTGGATCAAACCCAAATAGATACTCTAGTTAAGGGTACAATGGGCTATCTGGATCCAGAATACTTCTTTACTAACCTACTAACCAATAAGAGTGATGTTTATAGTTTTGGTGTAGTTCTTCTCGAACTTTTAACCGGAGAAAAGCCCCTCTCTATCACGAAATCTCAAGAACCACGAAGTCTTGCTACATGTTTTATTGATGCAATGGGAGGCGATGATTTATTTAGTATTATTGAACCGCAAATAGCAAATGAAGGAAAATGGGAACAACTCGTTGCGGTCGCGGAACTTGCAAAGAGATGCCTAAACATGAAGGGTGGAGAAAGGCCTACAATGAAAGAAGTTGCTGCAGAGCTAGAAAGATCGAGTAAAATAGAACTAACACTCATCTGGAGTTCATAATCAACATAGCCATGAACAAAGTTCCGACATATATAGTGAAGAAAGAGAAAACATCTATTCAGTACTCTTACACCTCGGGTGAATCTGGTCAATACAGTACGGACAAAGATTTTTTCACGCCAATTAACATGCCCCGGTAATACTATTGTTAGACACATGATGTGTCATTGCTTAGTCACTTCCTGACTTGTTCTTTATCCGCAGGTATATTATGGCACCTGTTTACTACACCTCATATGTTAACAACTGTCTGAATGAGTCTGTTAGAGAAAGTTAGGTTAATGTGTCCCTACTGCCTCTGTTTCAAAAAGATAGGATTATTTTTTTTTAAACGAAGGGAGTACTGAGGAAATACCCGAAACTGTGACTGAAATGTGCATTTCTTCCAAAAGTGTGATTGATTTGAAAATTCTTCCAAAAGTGTGACTGACTTTACCTAATACCCAAAGTACCCTTTATAGCCCGATGTCTACACATCAATAGCTTGATGTCCACATATTCATAGCCGATGTCCACATATTTATAGCCTGATGTCCACATATTTAATGAATAGTGTCCGATGTCTACACATCGAAACATGGATGTCTACATTTATCAAACATATGATTATGCCTAGATTATAGATGTCTACATATAATATCTACACATCAGACACTATTTATGGTGGGGTATCAGTGCCCGATGTGTGCACATCTTGACCCAATGTGTACACATCCTTACTCAATGTGTACCCATCCTTACCCGATATGTATACATCTGAGGACAAAATCCGGTATTTCCGTAAAAGACTAGGGCATACATGCCCGTTGACCGGTCATGGGCACACTTTTAGAAGAAATTTCAAATTGGTCATAGTTTTGGAATAAACCCACTTTTCAGTCACACTTTTAGGTAAAATCCCGGAGTACTTGGAAATATAAGATCGCTTGTCTCATTTTTCTATTATCGTTGGTTCCTACTCTCGTCATGAAGTGAGTTTATACATAGTTATATGTGTTCTAGTTTTCTTCAATAATATCAATAGGGTGAATTCAATATACAATGTTCCGTATCTTACATGGTCAGATATTAAATAGGAATCTCTCTAACTTCCTTCTATAATCGATCCTACAACCTGAAATCACCATTTACATGCCATTGCCAAAGAAGAAAATTAAGTACTTCACGAGCAACAACCATGGTTTTCCGGAGAAGAAAAGTTTAGAAGGGATTTGTCGAAGAAGAAGAAGAAAAGTATGAAAGGAGGAAAGCCCTAATATGTGAAGAATATCGGAATCCGATAAATGGGCCGAAATATGGTTGAGTTTCGTAAGCATGTATTATATTCCTGACGGACGTGAGGAACGTCCAGTTAACTATTTTGTGTAAACTAAGTGCAAGTTATTATTTAGTTGTAAATCCACACGTCAGTGTTGTATGCCCATGTTTTTGCTAACGGGGTTATAAACAGGCAATTAAGTATATAGCGTAAACAGAGTGTTATCAAAATATTAATACTTTGACCAATAGACACTACACCATTTCCAGGATTTTGTCACAGGCTATACCTGTTACTTATTGAATTTGTAACGGTTATAACTGTACTAAATAGGCCATTATTAATAATTGTGATGGTATTTTGTAACGGCTTTATCTCTGACAAAAGGCAGAAACAGTCACATATAATAAGCGTTACAATAATTAATAGCCACAATTGACCTAATTTTATGATAGCGACACGTGTCATATTTGTCACATTTATCTTAACGGTTTTAATAGTTACTCTCTATTAACCACAATTGATTATGACACGTGTCTTAAAGAGTCACATTTACAAAGAACGCTTATAACTCATTCAATCCTTGCAACGATTGCTTCGACGACACGTGTCCTTTTTTGTCACGGTTAAAGTAACACATATTTGTGTTGCCATTAATTTGTAACAGTTACTCATAGGACACGTGTCGTCCTTTTGTCACGGCCTATGATGACGCGTGTTATTTTTTCTTTACAATTTGTGTCACAGTTATAACCGTGACAATTTTTTCTGTTACAATTAAAAAAAAAATGGGTAGCCCAGATCATTATCATGGATTTGGACTTCCAGTTTACAGGCCCGTAATACAATTAAAACTGAACTTGGAACCCAGGCCTGGAATTTCTTATTTTTCAATCTGCAGTTCATGCATTCTCAAAGAAGATTCATACATTCATTACGAACACAAGTACAACAGAATCGTTCCATTCGTTATGAAATTTAACCAAAACCAATTAAAAGCTAACACTCTGAGCTTCCATAAAGATTCTCAAAGTAATGCAACCCTTTAATGACGCGTAATCTGTCCAGATGTGCCTCGCCATCAAGCCTTTATTATGTAAACCCAAGCTAAAGAAAAAAATGGTATTCAACAATCAATGACTGACAGGATGTCCGATTCAATCATTCAAGAAAGTGAAAACAGATTGTTCCGTAAAATTTTATTAAGAGCAGTAATTGTACGTTGTCCTAGTGTTGGCTTGAGCCTTGGGAGCAAGCAGTTTTGGGCAACTGAAATGACTTGGTACAGGTTTGGCCACTCGTCATTACTGGAGAATAAGAGCAATGCTAGTTACCAACTAGATATCACCTAATCTAGGCTCCGCGTAATTTTCATCTAAATGTCAATTTACAGCATATCAAAGTCTTTTTGTTCGGGAAGGCTTACTACTCTTCTCAAACACTCCCAACAATAGAAGGTTCACATCATATTAGTATCACACCGCACCGAAGTTATCTATCAGTGAAGTAATCTATTGCCCACATTACGAAAAAACAGAAACTGACCATCTTGTACCATCTAAAGCAAATGATCAAAGTTATGATACAAAGATTCTTACTTGAGCGAAGTAGTTCACAGTTGCTCACCGGGCGGTGGAGGGCATCCATATTTCCAAATGATCTACCTTATCACCGTTAATGCATTCTATTAGTGAGAAATCATAACCATGCCCCGAGGCACTCATCATCCATGATATATATTTGTAAAATGCTCATCCCATTGAAATTCCAAATAAATTAGACAAGGCACATACACCATATGGCATTGCTCGAATGATAAAGAATAAAATAAACAGGATGCTCAATCAATTATATAAACAAATAATTATATTGGTGAAATCAAAAATAAATCTACACTAGTTTTTAAACTTCTTTACGAAGATGGTCGCTAAATAGCTAGCCAAGAAAATTATTAACATACTCGATCTCTTCCTTGTTACTATATTATGCAGCCATACACCTGACTAATACTGTCGTTGTGAAGGTTATAATTAAGAACAAGTTCATCAGGAAATGGTGGAAGTTCATAACTATACTCAGACCTAAAAGCCTCCTCCAGAATGAATCACCACCTTGTAATCCAAAGTAGAATAGAAAACTGGACCAACAAACATAATCTTGTAATGCAAAAGTATGAATGAGTAGCGAGATAAAACTTACATCGTGTCAGCCTTCTCCTCTATTATCTTGATAAACGCCTCAACCAAGTCTCAGACGGACAATTCGTCTCTTTATCTTGCAATGCTTTTGATTATTATTTCTTTGAATAACTGAAAGCCTACAAAAAGAAAGTTGGGGTAAAATTAAGTCTACAATGGTGGATCAACGAAAACCAAATGGTGTTGTTTCTCAGTTCAAATATAATCGGTAAGTTTAATCAATTACTTGATATATTACAATTTTGACATTTTTTTTTGTGCTTTCTTCAGTTTTGGAGTTTAAGAGTGGAGTTAGTGCTTTTCGGATGTTATACCGAGGAACTTCAGGGATTAAAAACAACCAATTTATGTTCCTTTACCGCATGCTACCAAGTGTAACTTTTTATGGAACAGGTTCTAAAGGAACATGGATAAATCTATTACGCAGAAGTTAAATACATACCAACACAGACCACACTAATTGGAAATAACAACAACAATTAAACAGGTACAGAATCTTAGTTAAAGTACATAGCTGTGTTATCCTGTTGAAATGCTAACCACATAAATCAGAGTTCAAAAGAAGGCCAACCATATTTAGGGGCACTGCACTAATTTGACAGACACTTAGTAACAAACGGTTGACTTTACTTTCTGAAACCCTTTTTTGTTAGATTATGCCTTCAACTTGTTAAAATCTACAGGTTTTAGTATAATACAAGTACGTTAGTTTAATGAAGCTAACAACACACGAACGAAAACAACAGGGCAGTTGTAAATCCTCCCTATGACAGCTCGAGCAAGGGAAGGCAGATATGTCAATGATAGACAGGGGAGTTTTAAATCCTCCCTGCCAAGCAAAATAAAAGAAAATACATCTCCTGGCCATTGATAGACAAGACACGAATAGCATACATAATTGCACAGGAGCTAGGCAAAGATATAACCATAAATGTAAGTAGAGAAAAATTCTTACTTCTTTGCCAAGTATAGTTCACTGATCCATTTGGACCAGATGCATGCCATAATGGAGTACATAACTTCACAAACATTATATTCGATTAATATCAGGTATATCAGCTCTCTTCTTTCTCATTACCTACTCCAAATAAATCAATTTGGTAAGAAATTTCATTCGTAACAAATTAAAACCAACACATAGGATAACAAAGGCTACTTTTTAATAGGACATAATACCAAATAAGCTCACATTATTAAATATTGTGGATCACGCTGGTCCATGGCCACTGTTGTGACGAGGTGACCGCACAATGGTTTTGTCAGAGGACTCAAAAGTGGTCCATACTCTGCTTCAATTACTTTAGATTAGTTCTACTAGTAAAATCGCACGTGCTATGCACCTGCCACATAACGGTTTGACAATCAAAAAATCTAGTTTTATTGTGTTTTCCTTCTCTTAACTACGGCAGAAATAAATGCATAATGTGCTTCTTCCTCACAATGTTACCTAAATAATGTGGATCCGTGGCTCCATTTAAAATTTTGATATCACTAACAAAATGAATGAGAGGATACTGAAATCCATACAAAAAAATAATAATTTTTCTCTTGCGAAATGTAGAACACCTAAATGCCTAAATTTTCTTTTGATAAATAAGAATAATAACAGTGAATGTGTTATAACATGTAATGTATATGTTCTTCCTGTTCGTTTCCCTGAAATGTCATCGCCTCAGTTAATCTTTCTATTTTATTCTTTTCTATACGCTTTTAGAGCATCTCTAACAGAAGGTGCAAAAAATCATGTGGATTTTTTATTTAGTCTTCTTTTAATTTATAGGGTCTACACATAGAGTAAATATAGGACCATAAATCTAAAAAACCATCTCCAACAACGAGAATTTATGGGGTCTACACATAGAGTAAACCATTAGAATTAAAATAAAATTAGTTAAAAACATGACTTTGAGGTGCAACCGGAGGTGTAAATAACACTTTATTGAACACCTTCATATTTAGTAATTGGTCCATCCTAACTTGTAGGACCCTACTGTTGGAGATGGATATATGTCAAACAGGGGTCTAAAATCCTATGTGTCACTTAAAATAAATAAATCTCCCTATGTTGGAGATGCTCTTAGAGTTTCTAGTCGCTACGGGATTGCATTGTCTAAACAGGTGGCCTATAGGAAAGGGTCCAGACTCCATAGCAAATGTAGTGTAATTTTCAATTACCACCACCTCCACGGCTCAACCCACCATCTCCAGTTACAACACAACCATTAACGATTTAGAAAGATTTTTTTTTCGTGTGTCTTCGTCTTGTTATCAAGATCTGTAGTTGGATGTCCGTTTCACTGAAATGTAACCAATATATTTCTATAGAAGATCCAAAACGTGAATTTAATCCAGATTCAGGATGAGTTTCTATAATTTGTTGATTCTCTAAACCCCATATTTCTTTCTCTTTGAGTAATTGGATTTGGGTTTTTATTTTGTTGGCTAATTTGAATCTGTGATTCAATCATGTATTGATTAATAATACTGATATTGATATTTTCAGTGTAGTTAAATTGAAAGGTGATTTGGTTGTGGACGTGAACGTGATTCAAGTTCTGGTAACTGTAGTATGTAGAACAGTTGAAGGTACCCACCATTTTCGGCGACTTCAACGATGGTAGAGACGGTAGTTATGACGGGTTAAGGAAGACGGAAGGCAACGTCTGTTTTGGTTGACGTTGAAATTATCTCCTCAAATAGAGGGTAGTTAAGTAAAAAAAGGGGGGCCACGGTTGAAAAGTCACCCTTTTCTTTATTATAGTAAGATTAGGAACATGACACTACAAGAAAGTGACTCTATTGCCTCACGCAGTTTATAGTAGGTGTGGCAATATAAGCCTTATTGCCACATGTAAGCTTAGGTGTAGCAAGAAATAGTTTTATTGCCGCAGGTTGAATGTGGTGCGGCAAAAGAGTGGTTTCTTGCCACGGATGCTTGATATGGTGTTGCAAGAAGATATATATTTACTATTTTAATTTTTTTAATAATGCTTAAAATATTTTGAAAATCGTCCAAAATGGAAATTTTTGAGTAAACTTAATTTCCTTCCATATTAATTGAATAAAATGTATTTAAATATCCCCACTATCTACGAAATTAGTTAATAAAATATATTTAATCATCCCCATTATCTCTCAAAAATAATTGTAGGATCCCTAACTCTTAGCAATTCTTCCTTTCTGTTTTAAAGCCATCGAAACAACCGCCCCTCCATCTCTCTTGCACTCTCTCCAAGAGAATTATTTTTTCTTTCAGAAAATTATCATCATCCACATGTATTAGTTTTTATTTGATTGTTTTTTATGGTATTAATTACTTGTATTGAAAACTTCTTCCTGCAACAAGTTCGTGGAGATTGTGATTACAAATTTTTTTGATGATTAAACAATGCATCTGTTGTTATGCTATATCTAAAGAACTTCGGCATCCACTTTTTCTTTCATTAATGGGGGGCATTTTATTATGGTATTGATATCATACGAGGTAGATAGTTTCTTGTTCATATACTAATCCTCTCTTTATAAAATGGTGAAATCCTAAAGTCTAAACTTTGAGATTGGAATTTAAACTTATTAATGGATTTCCATTCAATGTTAGATAATTAATTTGGCCAATTGTTTCTTTTGCAGGAGCCAATTTCACCTCGTGAAGGACTTTGTTTGAAGATCAATTTTTGTTGTTTGTCTTTTGTTTACAAAGTTTGTAATCCGAGATCTAAATGTATTATAAGTATAATCACTGTGATTGATCAGTGCTTGAAAGAAACCGCAATTAATCAGGATATTCAATGAAACTTTTCTTTTATCATGCAAACAAATTAAATTTTTTTAGATGAATCCTTGTATTTTTTTTTCCGTTAATTTCTTGAAAATAAAATAGTACTCGTCCAAAAGAAAAAAAATTCAATTATATTTTTCTGATGGAATCAAATATGATGAAACCAAATTGCCTCCTCAATAACGCCGTTGAAAACAAATTTTGTAAAATAAAATAAAATTGAAAATTGTTAATTTAAAATTATTTAAAAAAATTAAAAAAAAATAAAAAATTAAATTAGAAAAATTCATTTTTGCCTCATGTTGTTGCCTCACCGTTTGGTGTGGCAAAAAACCCAGCTTTTGATGCACTACATTAAAGGTGTGGCAACAACTTCTTGTCACATAGGTTGTTTCCACAGGGTGTGGAGAAAAATAATTATGTGGCAATAGGATTTAGCCACATGAAATATGGGTTCTTGCCACATAAACGACGTGTTGCAATACACCATTTTTCTTGTAGTGTGACCTAATCCTTCCTCATTTAAGCTGTCTAACTCAGGCCAGATACCTACAATTTCAAGAATAAAAGTCAAATTCTCATTCTCAACTCATAAAATTTCAAGGGCTAGTACATACTACAACTCAATAAGCTGCAAATTCAGGTTTATATTTACCAGAATCTGGAATTCCAACGATCACGTCAGGTTAGGATTTAATTTCTGTGAGTTGGTGTTTATGGGTGAAAATCGTTTCTGCTGATTTCGGTAATTTCGGTGGGTGAGTGAGAAATTGATTCAAACCCTAAACAAATGTGTTTGCACGTGAGCACTTTGTAGATTCGAGAGATCGATCCAGACAAGTCCGGCCTAAACCAAGAAATGGTCATTTCCCAGGACTTGCTTCGGTCACAAAGTGGAGGAGAAGGGTTGATTTGGGGAGGGAAGCAAAGAAACGTGTTGAGGAGAGTAGTATCTCGACTTGTATCAGAAAGTGAAAGATTAGGAAGCTTGCAAGAGATAGAAGCTTTTGGGAGAGCTTGCAAAGTTGCCTTTCTGAGAGTGTAAGTGTAGTATATTTCTCGACCGAGACTTGTTGTCTGGTGGAAATAGGTAAGACCTATTTATACAAGTCGATATTGAAACGTACCCTGGCCTCATGAAGGAAGAGAGTAAAGGGTGAAATAATGGGAGGAGGTGGTAACCGCATGGTTTAATGGGCGAAAACGTTTTTCACCATTATTTCCTCTTTTATTTGACCGCTTTATTCCTTTTCACGCTTTTAATGTGAGCGTAGTGTACGCCGCATGTTTGTGACCGCCAAACCAAAACCCTAAAGAAGCATCCCCAGTTTGTGTCGATGTCTCGAGTGTTGGTTGCATCTTGAGTGCAAGTGGCGCCGCTAGTGGCGCGTGTGGCATGTGCCAATGGCATGTACGGAATGCCTTGGTGGTAGGTTGCACGGTTTGCAAGTTAGGTTACCAACGTGTGTGCTTGGCATGTTCCAATGGCATGTGCGGAATGCCTTGGTGGTAGGTTGCACGGTTTGCAAGTTAGGCTACCCCGGCGTGTGTGTTTGGCATGTGCGGAATGCCTTGGTGGTAGGTTGCACGGTTTGCAAGTTAGGCTACCAAAATGTGTGTTTGGCATGTGCCAATGGCATGTGCGGAATGCCTTGTTGACCTAGTTGCAAGTCTTGCAAACCTAGGGCGCTATGTTTGGCGTGGGCCAAAGGCATAGCGGCTTAGAAATATGGCTTGCGGCACGTGTTGGCATGTGCCAATGGCACGTGCGGCCGAGTTGACCTAGTTGCAAGTCTTGCAAACCTAGGGCGCTATGTTTGGCGTGGGCCAAAGGCATAGCGACTCGGAAATATGGCTTGCGGCACGTGTTGGCATGTGCCAATTGCACGTGCGGCCATGTTGACCTAGTTGCAAGTCTTACAAACCTAGGGCGCTATGTTGGGCGTGGGACAAAGGCATAGTGGCTTGGAAATATGGCTTGCGACACGTGTTGCCATGTGCCAATGGCGCGTGCGGCCATGTTGACCTAGTTGCAAGTCTTGCAAACCTAGGGCGCTATGTTTGGCGTGGGCCCAAGGCATAGCGGCTTAGAAATATGGCTTGCGGCACGTGTTGGCATGTGCCATTGGCACGTGTTGGCATGTGCTAATGGCACGTGCGGCCATGTTGACTGGGCTTGCAAGTCTTGCAAACCTAGGCGCTGTGTTTGGCGTGGGCCAAAGGCATAGCGACTCGGAAATACGGCTGGCGCGGACGTGTTGGCATGTACCAATGGCACGTGCGGCCATGTTGACCTAGTTGCAAGTCTTGCAAACCTAGGGCGCTATGTTTGGCGTGGGCCCAAGGCATAGCGGCTTAGAAATATGGCTTGCGGCACGTGTTGGCATGTGCCAATGGCACGTGCGGCCATGTTGACCTAGTTGCAAGTCTTGCAGAACCTAGGGCGCTATGTTTGGCGTGGGCCAAAGGCATAGCGGCTCGGAAATATGGCTTGCGGTACGTGTTGGCATGTGCCAATTGCACGTGCGGCCATGTTGACCTAGTTGCAAGTTTTGCAAACCTAGGGCGCTATGTTTGGCGTGGGCCAAAGGCATAGCGGCTCGGAAATATGGCTTACGGCACGTGTTGGCATGTGCCAATGGCATGTGCGGCCATGTTGACCTAGTTGCAAGTCTTGCAAACCTAGGGCGCTATGTTTGGTGTCGGCCCAAGGCATAGCGGCTTAGAAATATGGCGTTGTTGCCATGGTGCGCAGGGTGCGGCTTGGTTTGGCATGGTTGCCATGGTGCGCAGAGTGCGGCTTGGTTTGGCATGGTTGCCATGGTGCGCGAAGATGCGGCTTGGTTTGGCATGGTTGCCATGGTGCGCAGAGTGCGGCTTGGTTTGGCATGGTTGCCATGGTGCGCGATATGCGGCTTGGTTTGGCATGGCTGCCATGGTGCGCAGAGTGCGGCTTGGTTTGGCATGGTTGCCATGGTGCCAAAGATGCGGCTTGGTTTGGCATGGTTTCCATGGTGCGCAGAGTGCGGCTTGGTTTGGCATGGTTGCCATGGTGCGCAAGATGCGGCTTGGTTTGGCATGGTTGCCATGGTGCGCAGGATGCGGCTTGGTTTGGCATGGTTGCCATGGTGGGCGATGCGGCTTGGTTTGGGAATTAGGGTTCTGTGTTGAAAACTCTAACTGGCATTTTGAAAAATACCCCTATTAATTATTTACACCTAAGTTAAATGCTCTTAGTTAATGTGTTGCGGGTAACACTAGGTCATGGGGTTTTACGATTTTACCACTTGTCTAAAATCCACCATCAATATTAAGTCCCCTACTTAGCTCGGAACAGGGGCTTTGTTGCGAGGTAAGCATAAGATGGTGACAAACTATTAACAACAAACCGTAAAGAAAATTGAAGGAGGCTTGTCTGACCTTTTATAAATAGGATTTCGAATCTTTGCCTGCGGTAGTTTTGCACAAATCGGGAGGTCAAACGCAATTGGTGGGCCCTGCGGCTTGGGCGACGTTGGGAAGTTGGCGCAATTGGTGGGGCCGGTCTAATCTTGGAAACCATGCTTGCAGGCGTGTCTTGGGCGACCATTGGGAGGTCGGTCTAATCTTGGAAACCATGCTTGCATGCGTGACTTGGGTGACCATTGGGAGGTCGGTCTAATCTTGGAAACCATGCTTGCAGGCGTGACTTGGGCGGCATTGGGAAGTCGGTCTAATCTTGGAAACCATGCTTGCAGGCCTGACTTGGGCGGCATTGGGAAGTCGGCGCAGTTGGTGGGGCCGGTCTAACTTGGAAACCATGCTTGCAGGCGTGACTTGGGAAATGGCGTGTCTTTGCTAACGAGTGTGCTAGCTGGTGAGACCGATGTAAACAAGGAGGGAGTTTCTTCCGATAGCAAAGTTTCCTTATCTTGCTTTCCTTCACGTGCGGCTTCAATTAGGGCATTATTCATGCTAAAAATCTGAAGCGTTATGTCTCTCATTGCTTCCTTTCCCTTTTTTAAGGTTCCCGTATTCATATCCAAAAAATAATAGCATCGTCTCCTCGTTTGAGAAAAGGGTTCTTCTTGTTGATTCCCTTTTCCTTTGCTTTGCCGGTGCGTTTTCTTCTTCTTCCCCCCTTTTTTTTTTTCGCCATCCTCTTTTTTTTATATGCGTGTAGACAGGATGGAACTTGATCATCTTTCCATTTCTTGCAGTGTATGATGGGATCTTCCAGAGACGGTCGTGCCTTTAACCTTTTGGAAAAGGACTTCAGAATCGGTGGAGATCGATCTTCTTCTCTTGAGGAGGTATCGGTCGGGGTTGAATCTTTGTTCCATGAAGCTAATGAAATTATTAAGGACCTCCCTCCCACCTATCCCCACGAAGAACAGGTGCATGTTCGGACTCCCTTGGGTTCAGTGGACGCGGAGGAGAACGCCATGATTCTCGATTTTGATGTGGATTAATCAACAAACGGAGGCGTCATGGTGGCGTATGTTTGGAATAGTTGTCGGGGAGGACACCGCTGCTCTTGTGGGCTGCTTCGGGATGGGATGTTGAGGTTGCCGCCGCTAAAACCGCCGAGTGGAACCTTTGTTGCCCGAAGGATTGCTTTGGAAATGCCTGAAGATAGCTTTGCCCGAAGGGACTTGCGCTCCATCCTTCGAGGGCTAATTCCTCCTTTTGTTTTTCTTCATTAGTCTGCTTAGTTCTGATGTTTTTCCCCTTCCTTTTTTTTGTAAACACATCTTTCCCTTCTTCTTCATCAAGAAACCTTTTGCTTCATATATATATATTTTTGAAAGGGGTTGTGGTATGATGGCTCTGCAATGGTTTTCTGGGTTCTTCGTTGTATTTCTCTGATATCTGAAGGATTCGCTCGGGAAGAGATATATTTATTTTATTTTTTAGTTTGTTTGTTTGTTTTTTTTTTTTTTTTTGACAAAAGGGTAGGTCTCCAGGGAAAAAATACAAACGGTTTATTCATCCTAGGGAAGTACAGCTATTAAGAGGAATGATTCAAAGGGAGTACTGAAAAGGGAGTGATTGGGAAATACAACATTTTAGGGATTGGATTCCTTGAGCCATCGCGAGTGAACTATCACACCTTCAGGTGTATCGGTATTGATGAGCTTGCAATATCCTCCCAAAAGGGTATCCAAACAGTACAGGCTCGCCTTCACCTTCCTCGGGCAAATCCATCTTTACTGTCATCCTCCCAACTTGAAACGAGCTTTCCTTAACCACTACATCTCCGATTGACCTGGTTGCAAGTCTTGCAAACCTAGGGCGCTATGTTTGGCGTGGGCCAAAGGCATAGCGACTCGAAATACGGCTTGCGGCACGTGTTGGCATGTGCCAATGGCACGTGCGGCCATGTTGACCTAGTTGCAAGTCTTGCAAACCTAGGGCGCTATGTTTGGCGTGGGCCCTAGGCATAGCGACTTAGAAATATGGCTTGCGGCACGTGTTGGCATGTGCCAATGGCACGTGCGGCCATGTTGACCTAGTTGCAAGTCTTGCAAACCTAGGGCGCTATGTTTGGCGTGGGCCAAAGGCATAGCGGCTCGAAAATATGGCTTGCGGCACGTGTTGGCATGTGCCAATGGCACGTGCGGCCATGTTGACCTAGTTGCAAGTCTTGCAAACCTAGGGCGCTATGTTTGGCGTGGGCCAAAGGCATAGCGGCTCGGAAATATGGCTTGCGTCACGTGTTGGCATGTGCCAATGGCACGTGCGGCCATGTTGACCTAGTTGCAAGTCTTGCAAACCTAGGGCGCTATGTTTGGCGTGGGCCCAAGGCACAGCGGCTTAGAAATATGGCGTTGTTGCCACGGTGCGCAGGGTGCGGCTTGGTTTGGCATGGTTGCCATGGTGCGCAGAGTGCGGCTTGGTTTGGCATGGTTGCCATGGTGCGTAGTATGCGGCTTGGTTTGGCATGGTTGCCATGGTGCGCGAGTGCGGCTTGGTTTGGCATGGTTGCCATGGTGCGCGAGTGCGGCTTGGTTTGGCATGGTTGCCATGGTGCGCAGAGTGCGGCTTGGTTTGGCATGGTGCCATGGTCGCAGAGTCGCTGGTTTGGCATGGTTGCCATGGTGCGCGATCTGCGGCTTGGTTTGGCATGGTTTCCATGGTGCGCGAGTGCGGCTTGGTTTGGCATGGTTGCCATGGTGCGCGATGCGCGGCTTGGTTTGGCATGGTTGCCATGGTGCGCGATGATGCGGCTTGGTTTGGCATGGTTTCCATGGTGCGCGATGATGCGGCTTGGTTTGGCATGGTTGCCATGGTGCGCGATATGCGGCTTGGTTTGGCATGGTTGCCATGGTGCGCAGATATGCGGCTTGGTTTGGCATGGTTGCCATGGTGCGCGATGATGCGGCTTGGTTTTGGAATTAGGTTACGTGTTGAAAACCTAATCTGGTATTTTGAAAAAATACCCCTATTAATTATTTACACCTGAGTTAAATGCTCTTAGTTAATGTGTTGCGGGTAACACTAGGTCATGGGGTTTTACGATTTTACCCCTTGTCTAAAATCCACCATCAATAGTTGGTTATACAACGCAGCACCGACTTTAGTATGGAGTTGGTTAATCCTACTTTTAAAATAAAAATTAAGGGATTAGTAAATACAATTACTATGCTAAAGATATATATAAATAGAGTGCAAATCAAGCTTACCCCGGAGATGTTGTGCTTGAGAATCCACAAAATCCAATTCTTCCCGCTTCTCTGCTTTTGACTGATCTTCTCATTGATCACGTAGGTATGAAATGCGAGATTCCAGCTTCTTGTACATGTAATGTATTTAAAATGTATACATATTACGTGGCCAAGAAACAGAGAACTCGCATTACATCCACACCAATCGGAATCTGATATCTTCTGTAAAGATCCAAATGCTTACTATTGAATCAACCATGTGCCTGCAAAAAACAGCACACCTTTTTCCCTCTTCCTTTATCCGGGCTTGGGACCGGCATTGCAATTGCAATGGCGGAGTTAAAAAGGGTGTGATCAACAAAGACAATAAAAATAAAGAAACTACATTCCGTAATTAAAATAAGAGCACAAACACTGTCTTTCACAAATAAAAAAAGCCGCACAGAACAACTATGCCAAAAGGCATTTGCTTCAGAAAAATACATGCACTGTCACACATGTAGAAAAAGCCGCACTATGTTCTCAAAACAAGCAAGAACTAAGCCATAAGAGATTTGCTCCACAAATACAGTTTAGCATGTAACTTAAGGATCTCAGAAAGAGAAAATCAGCCACATCATATTCATTGAGGTGATGGATGGTGCCATGCCATTTCTTGTGCTACTCTAGGTACAACATTTACATAGTTAATAGATAGAGGGAAAAAAAAAACACATGTTTTATACATAGTTTGTGCGTAAATAGGAAAAAATAATAAAAATTCGCATATATTTCCAATCTTTTCTCCACCTATTTAATGTATTCGTCCCGCGCACACCAAATTCGAAATACATCGCCACTGACGAAGCCCTGCGCACACCAAATTAAAAGAAAAAAAAAATGTTCGGTCCGCAGCACGGGCAAAAATCTAGTATACTCATAGGGGAAATTATGGTTTGGTCCTTTTTTAGGTAGTCCCATGTCTGTTTGGTCCTTTCGGAAAACACATCTTCTATTTGGTCCATAATTATTTGAAAATATAAAATGGACAAAACTACACTTCCGTGTTAGTTCCTACTTATTTTCTTGTAGCAGTTCATTTTGTTTGATGAACTATCATGCTTTTCGTAGATTTGAATTCATTCTGTTTCATGAAAACTGTACACTTCACTTTTTATGAACTTCATCATGGTTTCCACAAATTTCGTTACTAAGAACAAAAAATGAGAGTTCATTCTTTCAAATGACACAACAAAAACTCTGCTATTATGAACAAAAACAAGAGTTGATCTTTCAATTGAACACCTAATAAAATAAAAACCTTTATAAGAGCAAGTCTTATGGTGGAATCCATCCATCTTCCATATTCCACGCCACCTCAGCACTTGGAAGTGTGGATGGAAGCGCAAGTGTAATGGTAGAATAGCGAGAAATGCAATTCTTAATTGCGTTAAAAACGCCATTAACAATGGCGTTTTTTTTCTCACTGTTAGATTTCAACAACTCGTTTCAAATCTACGGATAAAAAAAAAAGAAACGCAGATCTTAATGGCGTTTTTTTAGCGCTATTCTTATTGGCGTTTAGCGCTATTTTTAATGGCGTTTCTATGGATTCCACGAACCCTTCCACGAAACCATGGAAGGTTGCTTGGATTTTCTGTGGAAGACCCCAACTTGGAAGCCATTAGACTTGACATTCCATGGATTTTCCACACTTGGAATAGCTTGGATTCCACCATAAGACTTGCTCTAAAATAGAGTTCATTCTTTCAAATGATCACCTAATAAAACCTATATGAAAACAGAGTTCATTCTTTCAAATAAACACCTAATAAAACCAATATGAGATCAGAGTTCAATCTTTCAAATGAACATACAACAAAAATCCACTATTGTGAACAAAAACAAGAGTTCATTCTTTCAATTGAGCACCCAATAAAAACCTATATAAAATAGAGTCCATTCTTTCAAATGAACACCAAATAAAACTTATATGATAACAAAGTTCATTCTTACAAATGAATACCTAATAAAACCTATATGAAAAACAAAGTTCATTCTTTCAAATGAACACACAACAAAACCTCCACTATTATAATCAAAAACAAGATTTCATTTATTCAAAATGATCACCTAATAAAACCTATAAGAAAACAGATTTCATTTTTTCAAATGAACACTATTATGAACAAAAAACAGAGTTCATTCGTCAAAATGAACAACCAATCAAAGTTCATTATCATGAACAAAAATCAGAGTTCATTCTTTCAAATGAACACCAAATCAAAGGTTCATAATTATGAACAAAAATCAGAGTTCATTCGTCAAAATGAACACCTACAAAAAACTAACTAATTCAAACCTAGAACATAATTCATTCTTTACGATGAAGACCTAATAATTCAAGATCTAAAACAAAGTTCACACTTTAACATGAACAGACAAAAAATCCATAAAAAAAAAATCATAGTTCCTTCAAGATGTTCAACAACAAAACATCATCGTCTTCAAAACAACAATAACAACATAAAAAACAGCAGCAACAAAACATCATCGTCAACGCGAGTTCATTTCCAACAGCAATAGCAATATCAAAAACAGCATCAGCAAAACATCATCGTCTTAAAAAAACAGCAGCATCAGCATGTTCAACAAGCTGAATTACACAATTCTTTTCGACGCTTGTGTCTATAATCATTACATGAATTGCAAATTTTTGTGTGCTGCAAATTGTCGTAGCACTGCAGTTTCCGGTAGGTTCTGCAAAAATTACATGAAATTATTTTAGATCTGTGAAATTTTACGCCAAATTTTGCATTTTATGGACTTCTGAAAGTGGCGTCGAAAATTGGAAATGAATTTTAGACTTGACAAGCACATGGCTTGATAAATATTTGGAGTCTTTACATTTATTCTTGTGGTGATGCATGCCAAGGGGAAGTTAGGCCAATCTGCAAGTTGTTTAAATGTTAAGTAGTTGTACAGAGCATCACGATCCATCGTATACAGTTACAAAATTTTACAATCAAACTAAGAACGAAATATGAAATATAATATAGTTTTACCGGAGCATGCTAACTGATGTGAGCAAATCTCTGTCCCAGATTCAGCGAAGGCGTAAGAGTTTATATCGGTACTGAATAGAGGTCAGCTGGCTCAACACTATATATGTTAGACTTCTGCTCATGGCTTTGTTGATTATGAACTGCAGAGCTTTTACTCAAACTTTCTAGCTCTACAGAAACTTCTTTCATTGTAGGCCTTTCTTCACCCTTCAAGTTAAGGCATCTCCTTGCAAGCTCCGCGAATGCAATGAGCTGTTCGCGTTTACCTTCATTTGCTATTTGAGGTTCAATAATTTGGAACAACTCACCTCTTTCCATTGCATCAATAAAATATGCAGCAAGACTTCGTTGTTCTTGACTTCTTGTGAATGAGATGGACTTTTCTCCAGTTAAGAGTTCGAGAAGAACTACACCAAAACTATAAACATCACTCTTATTCGTTAGTAGATTTGTACTGAAGTATTCTGGATCCAAATACCCCATTGTTCCCTGAACTAGTGTATCTATTTGGGTTTGATCCAATGGGTTCAACCTTGATGCTCCGAAATCAGCTATTTTTGCAGTGTAATTTCTGTCTAACAGTATGTTGGCAGATTTGATATCTCGGTGGATGATGGGTATAGAAGCTGCTGAGTGCAAATATGCAAGTGCCCCTGCACTTTCAGTTGCTATTCTCAAACGAACTTGCCAAGAAAGAAACAAAAATGTTTCCCCATCTTCCCTGTGATGGATATGCTGGAAGAGGGTGCCATTGGAGACATACTCATAAACAAGCAAAGGAACAACATCCGCTTCTAAACAACATCCCAAAACCTTCACCACGTTTCGATGGTTAACCTGAGTTAAGATAACAATCTCGTTGATGAATTGTTCAATTTGAGTATCATCAACTATCTTCGACTTCTTAATGGCGACTACACGTCCATCTGGTAAAGTTCCCTTGTAAACTGTCCCGAAACCTCCCCGTCCGAGGATTAGTTTATCACTGTAATTGTCGGTTGCTAATTCCAACTCTTTAGCTGTAAATATCTTTGTAGGCTCCAAACACGACGATATTTTTTGTTTTAACAATGAACCGCCATTTCGTTGAATTTTTTTTGATGTTTCGTTTTTTCTTTTTACGAAGTAAATCATCGAAGTAACACCAATAATTAATAAGAACCCAAATCCAATTCCTGCATGCATTCACATCAAAAAAAAAAAAAAAAAGAGCTTGAAAATCACATTAACATTACTATTTACTCCATTAGTATATAGATTAAAGACCATGCATGTCAGGGGAATAAGGTGTAGTGCGTACCGAGAGTGACTTTTAGAATCGGAAATCCGGCCTTAGTGCAAGTGTAACTTCCCAATGTATTTGTGCAGATTCCATCACAAGGGTTCTTGCCTTGATCTTCACACTCGTTCACATCTATTTATCCGATCTCCCACAAAACATCAACATAAAATACATTAATTCCGCTTACAGGTGGATAAAAGGACTGGACAGGGACGGAGACGGAGACGAGAACCGTGCAGTATTTTTCTCTACCATATGACCTGACTTGACTACACTAACCAGAGACTAACTTGATCTAATCATAACTTGGAGAACAACGGAAAAAACAACACCTATATCTATCATGTAGGATACAAGAATCTATGATAGCCCAAGAAATGTTTAGAAGAACCGCGCAAACTTGTCGTACACAATTAATCGAGAATTATACTTTGTTTGTTTTCACCTGACTCACCTGAATCACTACCTAAATCACCGAAATTACGACTCATCTGGATCTGACTCGTTATGAGTCAGTGATTTGTTCCGGGATTTTTATTACCTGATCCGAGTCAGGGTTTATGTTTGACTCGAATCGCGAGTCAGATTTGACTAAAACAAAAAGACTAGTATTTGACATCTAACTTGGGCCGAGTCAGATCCAGACCCCGAATCAGCAAAAAAGCAAACATGCTCTAAATTGAATTGAGAAAAAAAAAAAAAAAAAAATCTTTTACCTTGGCATCCGGGGCTTAAATAAGGGTTCCCCACAAAACCTGTGCTGCAGGTGCAAATATATCCAGGAACTTTGTCTGAATTGCGGCAATTACTATTATTTTGGCATGCAAACGTAGACATATCTTTTTGAGCTTCCTCACACGTCTTATCACCAATAGCCCAATCAAGAACCACTGGTACATCTCTCCCTTTGGAAAGAAAACTTGTGCCATCTAAATCCGTAGCTTTAAATTTGTAGTTATCAGACTCGCATATGAATCCTGAGCTACAAGGACTAAATAAGATGCTCTCTGAAAGTGGGTTCATAGAAGCACCTCCGATTGCTATTCTCTTTATCCCTTTAGATAATTTTACTTGGCAACACCCATTTCCGGAACACATCCCATCAACTATATTTTTCCTAGTTTTACATGTCGTCGAGCATGTTGAATTAAAGTTAGCATCTACATCAATAAAGATTATGCGGAATCACAACCGATCCCGAATAACTTGTTCTTGGTTGATGAAACTGTAAATGGTGTTTTTTCCAAATCCATAATACCTAATAATTCATCAAAGATAACTTTACCAGTTTTATACTCATAACAGACTGTAGATGGTAGGACTTTTACACGTACTTCTTCGGTTTCTGATATACTTATCAGTTCAACCATATTAGGTTTACTTGAAGATTGGTTTGTTCCAAGCCATAAGAATGGTTTGGGAGGGTGATAAGATGTATCACATGTGATGTTGTAGAACAATGAACCATCTCCAGTAAAGGAACACCCATTCTCGTTTGGACCTATACCAAATGGGTATGCAACTGCAACGTCACCACAATTGGCTTGGCAACCAGGCTTTACCTGGATCAAGGGAGGCGTGGTGGATGTTATAAGAGTTAGCCTTGAGAGCTGCAACAACAATAAGAGTTGTAGAAACATAGTGTAGTCGTGAATATAGATACTTTTTTTTCTTTTTGATTGAGAAAGAAACTTGATCAATGAGAAGCCGGAAAGAACATAATTTAGGAGAAGTAATTGACAGACAAGAAGAAAAAGAAGAAGGGTACTGTTTTTTTGATCTTAAGCTCGTTGACATTGGTAATGAGGAGACATCGCTATAATGAGCAATAGAAAATAAAAGAAAATGTATTGTTTGCCCTCGCACACAATGGACTTGTTATTTAATTGTGGTTGGTTTATGATCTTATCTTTTATCCTGGTAGTTGCAATATTTTATTGATGTAGTGATGTACATGACTTGTTCTATTATTATTACTCGGTCATAATCTGGCGCAAGACCAGTTAAGCATTTGAAGTTGGAACAATTCGATATGTTTTTATTTTGATCGGAAATTCGATATTAGTTACTGTCATAAAGAAGACATTGTCATCAGTGGACAGCAATGTGATATGGCTAGAAAGAACAGGAGTGCGAAGAAGCAAGAATGTAAGTCGTTCTCCTTTTCATTATATGCATCCATACATCCATTAATTTTGTTTAGATTCAATATTGACCAAAATATGGAAGAAGAATCTATGGTATGGAAGGCCTGGCTTTAAATCCGTAGCTTTAAATTTGTAGTTATCAGACTCGCATATGAATCCAGAACTACAAGGACTAAATGAGATACTCTAAGTGGGTTCATAGAAGTACTTCCGATTGCAATTCTCTTTATCCCTTTAGTTTGTTCCTGCACTAGTGGGTTAATCAAGGGTTTGCTCTGAGGAAGAGAATCAGTTGGATATCACACTTCAAAAACAGTAGAACGTACCAGACTGGTGTCAAGAAACCGACTCAAGACTATATCATGTAAAACATGACTTTGTAGGAATCAGACTGAATTCGTAGTGGTGCAAAGGGATGAAAAGTAAATTTGAGATTTTAGAAAGAAAACTTTGAAACTAATTGACAATTGAGCATAACCGACTCTATTGGTTTTTACCTGGCTCTGTCCCTTGATACGATTACAGAATATTTGGGTTGGGAGTCTACGTGAATTAGTTAATTCAAATGAAGATTTAGATTACTCTTTTTTTAAATATATATGTTCTGATTTCTAAGATAAGTTATAAGGAATGCTTCGTTCTCCTTTCCATAAATATAAAAAGATCTCAACTTTAGCTCTACAACTACTTTTTTGGATATTTGTGAAGACTGGTTAGGAAAAGATAGTACTACTATTCCTATAGAAATTATCCTAACCAAGGTTCGAAAAACGGGTCACGGCTTAGGTCACGGACACTAGGTGTGACCGTTATAATGCGTTTTCTCAGGTGTGAGCACGTTTTGGGCTAAAAACGCGTTATATAGTCCAAAAACGCGTTTTTTGGACGTTTTTTGAAAATAACGGGCGTTGTAACGGTTAAATAGGAAATAAAAAAATTATTGATCCAATTTCCTATGTAACGGTTATAACGTGCGTGAAAACGTTTTAACGAGTCTAAAAAACGTTGGTACAAGGTATTTTAATTTTTTAATACTCCCCACGTCCATAAATAGATGACCTATTAATTTTTAAATTTTGTCCAACTAATAGATGACCTATATCATTAAGAAATTCTAATACTACCATTTTATTTGATTATTGTTAGTATAAGAAATGTGTATAATTCGATAGTCATGTTTATATTCTTTACATAGGTGTTTTAAAATGCTTTTCACTATACAATTTACGAAAGTTTGATAAAATTAGTGTCGGTAAATTATAGCCACTAAAATCTCACAAGAACAATTAGCTAGGTATACTTGTCCCTTTATTAAATCGCACTTTCCATCAAATGCCAAGAAGTAGGCAGGGTTTTAACAAGTCTATATGGTACTAGACTACTATTTTCTAAAAGTTAATCATTGAATGCTTAAAAAACTCGGTAAAGTAGGAATTGCATTATGAGTTAGGGTAGAGTCAATCAACCCATTATCGGATTCAATCTAAAATTGCACTTCTTATAAGATGAAATAATTATTAGGTCCAAATCATGTACCCACCACCACTGCATGATGATGCATATATAATTCTTTCTTTTATTTCATTTTAAGTTTTAACATGTACCCCGTGACCACGTCCAAATCATGTACCCATTTTAACATGTACCCACCACCACGTCCAAATCATGTACCCATTTTTGTCTTTGAAAGAAGTGAAGAACTAAAGCAGTTGAGTTCTCCTCTTCATGTTGCATCGTATTTTCTCAATCCTTATTACATCTTTAACCCAGCAACTAATATGATCAATAATGATATTTCTGAGCCGCAAATTTGTCTTACTGAAGTTATATCAAAAATGGTTAGTGACGCAGAACAAGCGAGAATGCATGCTAGAGGTACAAAATTACTAATATTATCTCCAAATATGTATAATTAAGTAATTTGAATTTCTAGTAACAATTGTACTTTTCTTTGTAGGCGGGAAGAATGCGAATGATGAAAGGTCAATTTGGATCACCATCGCACGTGTGCACTCAACATGGGGATCCTAAGTTGGTGGTTATCTTATGGTCTTGATATCCATCCCTCCAAAAGATTGCGAGTAAAGATATTAAGTCAAACAAATACATCAAATGTTGGATCGAGAGAGGAATTGGAGTGTGTTTGAAAGAATCCACACCAAACTACGCAATCGTTTACTTTCATCGAGATTAAATGATCTGGTGTATGTCCAGTACAATTTGAAGTTGGAGCAACAAATAATTAAAGGTAAAGCAAGGAGACATAACATTGATGTTCACGACATCCATAGTCTACTGAGGGATGACAATATGCTTGACCTGGATAGCGGGGAAGATGAAACACCTTATTTTACCTCAAGAAGAATAAAGGTTAAATATCTTTGGAAGAGGAGGCCGTTAATAATCAGGCATGTCCCTCTACCATACAACTGGCATGATCCGGAAGTTCAAATCTCAAATGAAAGATTACCGGGTGAGTGACTTTGTTTTATGACTTTGGTAATCTTTCATTTGGGGACACAATGTTATGAGAATGTGAATCCAACATATGATTCTCGTTACACTTCCGATCGCCTCGACCATGGTGTTCAACATATGAACGAAGGATATAATTCTAATAATGATAATAATAATGAAGTAGGTAACAATAATGATGATATTTTGAAGGAGGTTATGATAACGATAATGATGGTTATTATGATGATGATACTTATGCAAACGAAGATAGCCAAAAGACCGGCAAAACGATGACTATGATGTGGAAAGGAAACGCCGAGAAAATAAAGAATACTTGAAAAAAGGTGGTGGTCATAGTTGGTTCGCGTAGCTTTTTAAATGATGAATACTAGTTTAACAATCCTATGTTTTTTAAATTTGTAGTTTTAATCCTGTAGTTAGTTTCCTTGTATCATTTAAAAATATTTAATTCGAAGTTTTCAGCTTTCAATCCAGAGAAAAAAAAATCAAAAGAAATGGTAAGAAAGTTATTTACACACGCTATAACGTGCGTGATAACGGGAAAATAGTTAAAAAACGCACGTTAAAATGTTATTTAGAAGAAAAAAACATTCAAACTAATTTTAGAAAACTTAACGTGTATGAAAAACTGAAAATCGGTACTATAAAACTGCTGTTTTTTCCTATTTATCGGCCTAATAAAGGCACGGGGTTCGGGGACCCTCACGGCCACGGTATATGGGTGTGACCGTTTTAACGGTCGTTTTTTCGGTAAAAACGGACGTTTTTAAAACCTTGATCCTAACCAAAACTTGGTTTATTCGGAAGGAAAGATGTAACAGAACATTTGAAAACCAACAACAAACACATGTACAATTAGCTTTAGAAATCCAGAGACATTCGACCTTTTGGCATAAAGAAAAGTTCACAACTTCAGTTACATCAAGTAATACTACTACCAAAAAGAAACAGATTTGGAAAGCCCCTGGAACTCTGCAGAAAAAACTTAATTTTGATGTAACATGGATATCTGAAAATGTTCCTGCAGGTTTCTCTTTAATACTTCGTAATAATGAAGGACAATTCGAACAAGGGAGAGCAGTACCAATTGCAGCAACATCTCTAGAAGAGCCAGAAGCACTAGGTCTGCTCCATGCAGCTAAATGGGTAGTAGATGAAAAATTCACAAATTTCAGTATGGAAGGCGACTGCAAAAATCTTTTTGATTACTTAAATGGTTTTCCTTCAGAGATATCCTGGTAGAATCAATCCATAATGGAGGAAGTAAAACAACTCACCGGCAAATGTCATAATTTCTTAGGTTTTATATTTGTTCCTAGAATGTGCAAACAATGTGGTTGGACTTATTATCAAAGGAAGCTAAAATTTATCAACAATTTTAGATTGGAGGAATGTCCCTCCAGCTTGCATTTTGCAAGCCTTGAAGTAGATATCTCTAATGATAAGGCAGCTGCTCATAACCTATCATTAGACAACTCTACTCATTTTTTTGTAAGGGTTACTAACTCCCTAAGTTAGTCTTTTGAATATATCCTCAACTTACAAAAAAAAAAAAAAAAAAAAAAGATAGGAACAATGTTTACAAAGACAAAGCAATAGGATTAGTTAACCATAAGAATCTAACAATAAGTAAGATATTTACTTATGTTATCCATTAAAATGTTGAGATTCAAAACTGGCAGGTTCCACCGACTCAAGAATCTAACGACACATGAATGATAGGGATCGGGTCGGCCACACATGGTAATGGGAGAACTTACGTGAACTTGTCTTGATTTTCCTAACTTCATTAATGAATGTTAAGCGAGATAACATATGCATAAGAGGAGCTTTAGTTACATCTAGTACATGCACGAAAGATCTTGTCTCAACCAAGTAAAATTGTCTTGAACAAAGCTGTTCTTTCCAGCATGCCCATTTTTAGCATGGGATGTTTTGTCCTTCCAAAAACGATAACTAGAAGAATAAATAACATCCAAAGGAACTTTTGGTAGGGGAAGCACACTAATTATAAGGGTATATACATAAAGTCTTTTGATTTTTTATGTAACCCTATAAACCAAGGGGGTCTAGGCTTTAAAGAAGTAAACAAAGTCAACCAAGCTATGATCAGTAGAATAGCTTGGAGACTAGTTAGTAACCCTGACGACCGGTGGGCTCAAATTCTCAAGGGTAAATATTTTAAGAAATGAGGAGCTTTACACTCAAAGAAGAAATTTCAAGCTTCTTGGATTTGGAAGTGCATCAAGGAATAGCACACATTAAAAAGTATAGCATCTGGGAAGTAGGTAATGGTATGCTGATAAACATTTGGGAATATAAATTGCTTCCATCTAGAGGAGAGACCTTGGCAGAGTCCTTTCCTTCCAGAAACACAACCATAACACTCAGTCTTCCGAGCTCATTGACTCAAAACAAAAAAGTGGAACACTTGATCCGTTACATTCATTATTTGACAACTCAACTGTGCAGGAAATTACAAACATTAGACTTTACACTACAGATGAGGGAAGTCTGAAAAGGGACAAACTTAAGTGGACATTAACAAAGAATGGAGAATTTTCTTTTAAAACTCTTTATGCAAAACTCAGTGATCCTTCAGGCTCAATTCCTGCCAAAACTAAAAAGTTTTGGAAAGGAGTCTGGGCCATGGATACTTCTCAGAGGATCAAATTGTTTATATGGAAATGCTTACAAGATGCATTACCAACAGACAAAAATCGAGTCTATTTATAACAAGTGTGTCTTCTCTCAGAATAAGTGTTGTTGAATCTGCTTATAATCTCTTTTTGATTGTGATTATGCAAAGGCGATTTGGAGTCTTGACCAATGGCCTCACGTGGAGTAACTCAAACTCTAAACTCTTATAATAATACTTTCTTGCATAAGTATAATGAATGGATAGCAGGGGATATGAATTCAATCTCAATGGCTCTTGCTGCAACCAAATGTTGGTTTATATGGAAGAGAGGTGTCTTAGAATCTTTGAGGATAAATCTAGAACTCCTGAAAAACTTGCCTTGGACATAACATGTCACTATGATTACTGGCATCCACACATCTGCATACTTTAGCCCAATCACAAGTCAGACACATCAAACTGATACCTTACTGGAAATTCCCAGAAGTGAACACTATTAAGATAAACTGTGATGCTTCTTTGATTTCAAAAATACTAATGTAGTTTTGGCTTTGTGATTCGCAACCGGACATGAACTTTCAAAGGAGCGGAATCAGAATGTTCGAACTTCCCCTTTGATGAAGAAACGAAGCTCTAACTCTCCTGCAAGCTACAAATGGGGCCATCACAAATAACTTACAACATCTGGTCATTGAGGGAGACAACCAAGCAATCATAAAGCACTTACAAGGACAAGATTCAACAATCCAATGGCAAAGTGTGGCAATATTGGAGGAAGTCATGAAGCAAACAACAAACTTAACACACTTTTTAGGTTTCAATTTCATAGAAAGAAAGCTAATAAGTAAACACCTATTAGCAAAGAATGGGAGGAAGAACAATAGACATCAGATGCTTGGCTAGAACAATCTTCCCCCGTTTTTAATTCCTTCAATTGCTTTTGATACTGAAAAGCTTATGAACTATGTACTCTTAGTAACTCTGTTGTAATCCTTCCGGAAGAAACTAATCTAAGAGATTCAGTCATCGGAAGAACAATTCACATTAAATTGGTTACACATGAGACTGAATCAAACGATTAGTTCTTCTCTGTTTTATCAATTAATCCATTTATCTTCAAAAAAAAAAAAAAAATACAGACAGAGAATCATCCCTTATCAACGTCAAAGAAAAAGATTGGCCACCTAGCTCCTCAATTAGCTAGCTGGCATTTGGGGTCCTATATATCTTTATAACTTCATCATTATTGGCCTTGTGAAGTTGATATTAGAAATTAAATTTCATTTGTCACCTATACACAAAGCCAATAGAGGAGCATACATACTAGAGCCCTATGAGCCCATGACCATGCATGCAGGTATTTATTCCCCATAGTTTTCTTGACCACATAATTGTTGTTTAATTCGTGTAATCGGCAAACATTTTTTCATGGGACGGTTCGGACCACTTTATCCTCTGTGGTGTGGTGAAATTACTGAAACTCTAAGATTCACTTATTGTGGCCTCTCCGGTGAATTGTCCGGAAAATACCGATCTGAAAATCAGTGTGTTGGCACAGTACAATCAACAGTGAATTCTAGGTTGGCATCTGACCTCTACGTTCGCTACCCGGTCTCGTATTAGCCATTTGGTGCCATGGTCTCTAAGATTATCATCATCAGTATCTACTAATTGTAATTTTGTGTAAGAATATGTAATATCAAAGTTGGGTTCTACAAATGTAGTCAATGAGAAAACTGGTTTGCATTGACCCTTTTTGTCTTTGTTAGTAACTAGAATATTCCGCACGTGCTAATGCACGTGCTAAAAGAGTTGCTTTTCTTTTAATAAACCAAATTACATATATAGCCTCATTTTTATTTTTATGCATTTTTTGTGAAGGGAAGATACAGGGGCAAAATCGTCCGAAAATTTTGCAGCTTCACTCCCCTACAGTAAGGGGAGTTTGCTTTATAGATTAGAATAGATTTTCATCAAACACCTCATAAGAACCAACCGATTCCACTTAGTATTATTGTCCGGTTAAACGACTTGGTTAATAAATATTTATGATGTCCAAGGAAAAGTACAAAAACATTACTCCCCTGTCCTAAAATTTCTGTCCTCTACTCTATTTCGCTTGTCCTAAAATGTTTTATCGTCTAATCACTGTTTATAGTCATATTTTTAGTCAAACTCTCAAATATATCCTTCAAACTTTTACAATTATAAAATTATTTTAGATATCACCAATCTAAATATTAAATGACATCTTCCTCAATAGGAAACAAATCTACTAAATCAATCCATAAAAGTTTTTTATTTTTATCTTCTATTTAAATATTTCTATAAATAGTATAATTACCAATGTATTTTTTTCTTACATACTCCATATGGCATATGCTCCTTTTAATTTTGGTTATAATATATCATTTAATAGGGGAAGTTTTGTACACTCCTCCGGTCTCCTTAATATCTTGACTTAGTCAAAGCGGACTAATAATTTAGGACGGAGGGAATATCTCTTTTTAATTTCTGCGAATTTTGTATAAACCCGTGGATATTTCTTCACACAGTTAAGCAAGGTTTGAAAAACGCCCGTTTTTTCCAAAAAAACACCCGTTAAAACGGTCACACCCATATACCGTGGCCGTGAGGGTCCCCAACCCTGTGCTTGATATAATGACGATAAATAGGAAATAACGACAGTTTTTAGGACCGCTTTTAGTTTTCACACACGTTATAACCGCTTTTCTAAAATTGAATTTTACGTTTTTTCCATCTAAATAACATTTTAACGTAAGTTTTTTTAGACCATTTTTCCCCTGTTTTCACGTCAGTTATAACCGTTTTTTAATAAAAATGAATATAAAAATATTTTCTTACAATTTGTTATATTTTAAATTAAAAATTTAAAAATTACAATTAATATTTTAAAAATAAAAGAATAAAATAATAATATATAGAAAACGTTATAACAACGTTATTAGACCCGTATAATCAAGTTTCACGCACGTTGTAACTGTTAGATAGGAATTTCAAACCATAATTATTTTTCATTTTCTATTTAACTAGTTATAACGCCTAGTTATTTTAGAATAACGTATAAAAACGCGTCTTTTCCTAAATAACGCGATTTTTGCCCTAAACGT
>JAJJWW010016536.1:0-33280 GCA_023531295.1 Papaver armeniacum | reverse complement strand
TTAAGAGCTAATGGTAGGCTCGGGAGAAGTGTTTATATTTTGCCTACGGCGTGATAACCGGGCAAGCACGGCGCCTACCTGGAGACGCGGCAAGTACGGCCTAACCACGAGACTCTCAGTGCTCTATGTGTGATCTAAGGCTTGCTCTAGGACCGAGTTTCAAGGGTGACAATGTGGACAAAAGGGGGATTTGTGCCGATACTACTAATCAATCAGTAGTGAAAATGAACTAAGGAAAGATAAATGGTGACACTAGGGTCTTCAACTCAACCTTTAACCTACACTATGTCTTCAACTAAAGATGTTTCGCCTTTATGACAGATGCTGTGGGAGGAGTGTCACTCGCCCTGTCTCTAAGGTGTTTCTCCATATGATAGTTTTGATCACAACTAAGGTATTTATCCCAAGCATTACCCGTCTGTTTAGAGTACAACTAATCCGAGGATGAATAACAATCTAATTAGGCTTGAGTTGCAAGATAATCATCACAGTGGTATTCTAACTACGCAGTATCCATGGTATTGGCATACACTGTGAGAGTAATGTATTGATATGCTAAGATCAAATTTTATCTTAAAATTAATTAAGCATTCAAGAAAACATGTGAAGTATGCAAAACACAAGAATGGATTAGGGTTTCATCTCAACCCTAGCCAAAATAAACTACAAAATAAACTACAAAATTAAACCTAATTGACGCACCTGCTAGCCTGATGCTTTCTACACACCCACGCTTCTTTTCTATTTATACATGCAAACATATCCCTAAAAAACCAAACCCTAAATTTCTCAAAAGTAGAAATTAAATGAAAATAGAGCACCCATACTCTCCGAATCACGTGATGGCTCTACTCAATCGTCTCCGAGCTCCCTTTGATTAATTTATGAGAAAACCCTAGTCTTGTTTATCTCTAACTTAGCTTCTAGGGTTATGAGAAGCTATTTAGAGATAAAACACGACGTGGGTGCGCTAAAAGGCAGAGGGAGTTGTTGGTGTGATGATGTGGTTCTCAACTGTGGTATGGCTCTGGGAGAGGGGGAGAAGGTATAAGAGCGTAGCTCGCTCCGGGTTCTCCACGGAGACGGAGAGGTGAAGAAAAGAGAAGATGGAGAAGAAAATGAGTTTGTCTCCGATGGGTATAGGGTTAGTATTTTGGTGTGAGTGCGTGCACAGCCGACGGACGATGAAGAGGCCTCAACGAGCGTAGGATGTGGTCGATAGAGATCCGAACTACTGTGAATGATGGATTGTTTTGGTGTTGAGCGGATGCACCAAGGACGACAGCAAGAAGGAGCCGCACTGTTGGATGTATCCAAAGGATATCCTGGACGTGCCAGAGTGAGCTGCTCTATCCTGGTCACGGTCTTGATATTTGAGCCCATGATTTGTAAATGGTTTGCTCCCGATGCGCGCGGCTTCGCTTTGGCCGCTCCATAGATTCTCGACTCCAATTCTTCGCTCTTGGGCTTCCTCGCTCCGAGCTTTATTTATTACCTAAAAACACAAAATTAATTAATACAAATATTTATTCTTGAAACAAAGAAAACATTGCACTGGGATAATATCCGATTTTCTAAACGCAAAAGATGAGTAAAATGCCAATAAAGGTGATATAAATATGCACTATTTGGCACTTCATCGCCTAATGCTATAACCATGATTTTTCTTATCCTTCAAGGAAAAAGGGAACAACCTAAGTTTTGAGATACTCATCACCTAAATCCTTGAATTTCATTGTACCAATACAATTCTTCAAAATATCTAATGTGGTAGTAAGGATTTCATTATCCTTACTACATAGAATTTAGGAAGTGATTGAATGGTGCTTGCTCTAATCTCAAAAAGTTGCCGTGGTGGTAGGAAAACAATACAAGAAAGTTGAGAGACTCTAGTTGGGAACATATAGTTGATAGACACATTTTGTGTCCGATTTAATCTCAATTGTATATTTTGTTAGTGCTCGATTTGTATTTATTATGGCTTTTTGTGTCATTGTAGGTGTTTTTAGATAAATACACTCCCAGGGGAGAAATTGGCGTCTGGAATTTCTGACCGTGAGGACGCGTGCTATTCTGACCCCCTCAAATGGATAAGGGTGTTGATGGTGGATTTTCGTTAAGGTTAAATTTGTAAATAACCTAAAACTCATGCGTCGACATCTTGTAAAAGATAAAGCCATTTATAAAGTGTTGATACTCCTCACTTAATTCACCAAGAATGGAGCATGTAGCAACAATCCTATTTCCGTGAATACATGAAATTCCTCCAGGTTGGAGCATGTAGCAACAATCCCTTCCGTGAATTTCATATCGCCTTTGTATTTCTCGTATTCATTATCAAATGGTGGCATGACGACTCAGTGTTACTTCTTAAAAGTAACACGAACCTCCAAACACTATAATGAATCATTATCAAGGCATGACGACCGAGTGTTACTTTAGCTGCAGTAACACGAACCTCCAAACACTATAATGAAACCATGTACGAAATACCCGTAGCGATTCTGTGTTATACTAGCCCGAGCCCCTTCCTGTGTTATACTAGCCCGATTGAGCCCTCTGGTTATACTAGCCCGATTGAGCATCCGGGACCGGACCATATCAGTCCGGATATGATCTCGATCGCAGTCATCCAACTCCACAAGCATGATCGACGACCCCATCAATTCCATCACCCCTAGGTGTATGGAATACACACGGCCGACCCGCATGGCCGACCATTGCCTTTGCTTGCCAAGAAACCGTCCATACCAAGCATTATGGACGAAACCCTAATTAGGGTTTGCGCATATTACATGTGCCGCAAAACTGCCTCAACCATCCATCTTCGCAGTATAGATGGAGGGATTTTGATGCATAAAGGGCCCTGAGCATGTCGACAAATCACCATGTGACCGCCACACACTTGACCACCTGGCCAAAACCAACCATGATTGGTTACAACACATTCGTCCGCCTCGAAATAGATGGCCGCTACGGCTTTGAAAGCCAAAATTAGGTTCGGCCATCACGCGGTCCATCTTCTCCCAAGACGAATGGAGGGTCAGCGTATTAGATTATGTCCTGGCCATACCAAAGATGACCACCGGTGGCCCATCTACCTCTTCATGCGGCCGGCCAAGGCATATCACGCCCGGCCAATCCAAAACGCCCGCTCAAACATGCGTGGATACACTTCCCAAATTGCAAATCGATCTCGACCACTCAACTTCACCGACGACCGGGTGGCTTAGATCACGTTTTCATGGGATAAGCCAGACATGGGCGTGAAACATCACTTACCATCTTCACGCCAAATTAACTGGCCAAGACCGACCAAGCTAGGTCGTTGGAAAACGCGCTCGTGAAAGAGTATGGCGCGCGCTTTGCGGTATCAAACTTATCGCAAATCAATCTCGACCACCTCCTCTGCCGTCAAATTGAGTGGCCCGCATCGCGCTTTCATGAGGGAACGAATACAGCGCCACACATCATCATGCCGTTTCAACACGCATGTATGGTCTGGCCCTTTCCAAAATCCTTCCCATACTTGGTTTTGACCAAGCCGAGAGTGATGCTTGCGCACCTCTTCAAAAAATTCCGATATTCATTAACGGGCAGCAGATGAGTGTCTCAAGCTCATCTCATCCGTCCAACTTACCGTACTTTGGTTATACAACCCCGGTCGAGTCAATTGGTCAAGAAGGCCATTACCCATCACCTTGCACACCACAATGCAAAGACCAGATAAAATACACACGATATCAAGTATCGACTTCAATAATACCGTTATTCAATTCAAAGATTACATGCTATCTTTCGGATCCACGATCCACACATTCCGTACATCAATCATGTCACAAACTGGGATACATACCGGGGTATTGGTCCTGGCGGCCATAAGGCCGCAACGCGCCATCACAAGGACGTCGTCGTGAAGTCATGGACGGCGAGATGAACCGAAAAGTGGGCAAGACTGGCCGTGTATCACCAACGACAACTCCACTACTCCATCATTCCACTACCCACTTCCCACGAAACGTGAATGAGGCTCACGACTTGTATAAATAGGTTCTCCACCCTATTTCAAACAAAGAGACAGTAACAACACAAGTTCGCATTTACGTAAAACCAAGTGTTAATACAAAAACCGTATTCAAACACCCTGAGCTCGCTTGCATCAACCGTAAGCTTGCTCATCTTTCGACAGCAAGTCATAAGCAAGCCAACACCTTTCACAATCTCAACACCTTCTTCGCCCCTCCCTAAGATCAACCCCATCTCCTTCGCTTTGTGACCGAAACAAACCGGAACGGCCATTTCTTGGTTTAGGCCGATTTGGGCACGCATTGATCTCGAATTCACAAGCACTCACCACAAGCAGCCGCATTTGTCAAGGGTTAGATTCATTCCTCATCCACACCCCAAATTACCGACCTCGCAGAGTAGTTTTCATCCATCAACAATTACGACCACATACTGAGATTGATCTATCGGTTGCATAAAATTGAATCCTCAATTTTTCGCCCATCTCGCAATGTATCCTAAACTACAAGCTGCCTTCAGATATCGGGAAGCATAGTCGAATGGGCGAGGATGTCTCCGCAAATCAAGCCAGATTTACCAGAGGCGAGCGAGACATTTCCGCCTTTTGAATGATATAGCTACACGATTACAAGAAGGGCTCGACGGAGCATCTACCAGAAGCACAAGAAATGTTGAATCATTAGCCAGGAGTCACACCTTTACCTGGAGAGGCAAAGAGCGCGAACGTTAGGAGACCAGAAAGATGAACAACATGGTCCAATCGACAATGAAGATCCAAGGCAACTCCACGGAGAAAAGACTTGTCCGGAGTACTACAATGTTCTGCTGGATAAAGAAAGGGAGCCTGGCAGCCTGGCGGAGCCCTCGCTAGAAGATTTGTATTTCAAAACTCTTATCGTAGCACTAAGACTGTCTAATCCGCGCTTCTTTTCCAACCAACTCAAGGAACGCTTGAGGAAGGAGAAATCAATCGAAATGCCTCGAATACGTAGGATGGGAGCGTTCAATCCGGCCACTCCAAAGGACATTACGACACCTTCCACATCCTCTACTCTAGGCAAGCGATCCGCAGATATGATGGCACCACAAATCTCTCCCAACCATCTCCTCGTTCCACGTCGGGCCGCGAGAGACGTTACAACGCCCACTAACGCAGGGAAAGCCGACTCAAGGTACTTACATTTCCCATTCCCAATGAAGAAGATTCGAGCTACCGGAGACATAGGTGCTGTAATGAAGAGTGGAGCTACCCCGTATGGCGTCCGCCATCGACCAAGAAGTAATGGACCCGAGGCACCGGCATTACCACCCTGCTTCCTTCATCACCCCACCAAAGGAATGCAATGCTTAGCGCATTGTTCAGGAGAAGCCTTGCCTCGAAAGATACCAAAAGGATTTTTGCAGAGAGGCTACTCCTCTATTTGATATAGTGAGGTTTCAAAAGCAAGTAAGTTTTTTTACTCAACAACTTTACAAGAGAGATAGTTTAGAATTCACCGGGGACTTAGCATCCCGCATGTGGAAAAAGAGGCTCAAAGATCAAACGCCATGTTTGTTTCCATTCGTATTCCCTTTACATAACATTTGCAATTCCAATGTGGTATGTGCAATCATTCACACCAAGATGCAAATTTCATTTAGCATAATCTCTTTCTCGGTAAAAAGGTTGTTCACAAAACTATCTCAAAATAAGCAATTCAATTACCTATTCAAACCTAATCCAAATTACGAAAGAAAACCTCACTATCACTCAAAAGAAGAAACATCTAAAAAAGAAGAGACAAGTATATGGCGCAAATCAAGGAAAGTCCTTCAAAGAATAACTCGTCCTTCTCACAGAGCGACCTTCATCCTTTGGAGCACCACGCTTCAGCTTTGGGCCTCCCTCATACTCTCTTTCGACCCCTTCTTCCTCGGCGAGCAACGCAGTCCGCAGAGGGGACTTCATCCTCGAATTTCGAAACTCCTGAATCTTTGGAGAACCTTCAAGAACCATGGAGCATTGAAACCGTATTACGCAAACACGTCTCGATGGCACTTCCAGCTCGACCATCTCTCGTAAACTGTCGACCCGCCGTGACGCCATCCTTTGATAGTAGATAAAGCTGGACGCGGCTGACCAATGCAAGGCGACTTTTTGAGTTTCAGTGGTGGTAGCAATGTGACCGTGCTTCTCCCCATATCGCGTGTACAACTTTTTGAACTCAACCGCACGCCGAATCCACCAACCAACACATGGCCTGGATAAGAGACAAGAAAGGAGCTAAACAAAGCCCTGCCGCATCACCGAAATTCACCAACCGGCGGGAGCCTCGCGCTGCAAGAGGCCTTTCTAAGGAGTCACCACAATAGCCATATTGTCCTAACTGCCTGTGATGGATTTCAAGGAGTCGTCTCAACCACAAGCAGTAATCGCCTCTCTTACATTCCTTCCTATGCCTATTTCGCTTCTGGGTGCCGATTTCATCACGACCCACAACAAGATCACTAAGGAAAGTACCTTGTTCAACCGAACTCGCCATCCATGTCATGGCCTGAAAAGGGAGCGGTTTCGCCAGACTTCTCAAAGATGAAGATCGGGCATTCTTTCGTTTCTTCAAGACATTTAAGACCCGACTGCCAACCTTCTCGCTTTGAATACGTCAACCTTGTGAAGACATTCTCTTTCGAAATTCCCTAATTTAAAGTAAGAATCATTTTTGTAAGAATTTACACCAGAGAAATTAAAGAGCCTAAGAGATTTAAATACCTCGCATATCGAGGACCGAGAATTACCTGACCGCATGTCCTTAAGCCTCTCTCCTACTTGGGACCGCAACTCTCGGCCTCGGTCCGCTTGGTCGAAGTAGCTTCAACCCAAATGCTTCGCCAAGGCGCCGAAGATGGTTCGCCACGGAATCAGTCACGACGCTCTGCAATTTCTCGGAAAACCGACAACTTGTCTACTCCAAAATTCCTTATACTTATTTGCCACACCGGGCCTCCCAATAGGCCGAAGGGAAGGCTCACCATCTAAGAACACATCATGCGAGAATTTGTGGAAGGAATTCTTTCGAGTCTCTCGCGGATTGGACAAATGGGACACCCCGATCAATCCCATTTGGCGAGCAAACTCATAATGTTGTACCTGAGTCACAGTAAAATTCTCCGCGTCGAATAGAGACGGACATATCCGGAATGCAACAAGAAAATAATTTCCGCATCTCATGGTCTTGACATCGAGCACGCAACACAACGCCAGATCGTCGCAAAGGTCTTTGGTCAACGTATGGAAGAGTGAATCTACCCATGGACGAAAATCTACTAAGAAATGTTGTCAAATACCTCCACAAGTTTCAGACCTAGCTTTAGGACGCTTCTACAAGTTAACAAGTGAAGGTGCAGAGTAGAGCATAACTTCTCGAAGTGTTCCCATAAGAGCGCTTGAAGAAAAGCGAAGTGAACGTGCGACTCCACCCTCTTTGTACCCGTTAGAAACATGCATATCCATTGCAAAGCGCCTGTGCGATGAGAATACAAAATATCCAAGGAACAATGCACCTAGAGGAAGAACTTCACCGCGCGCACCTTATACACTTTGACAAGGTCACTTCTAATTGTCTTCTTTCCTAACCGTCATCAAATATATCTCCTGGATAGCCATAGAGACAGAACGCGATCAGCCAAGCTCGTTTTCCAACTCTTGATTCAACTCGGGTCTGCAAGACCACCCGAAACCCACCAGCATTGCGTGTCTTTTTTATCCTCCTTTCCGACATTGTCGAATCCGCCACTTTTTGAAGTATAGCCGCATAATTACTCTTCTCCGCATCGAGAGTTCGTAAGAAAGACTTCCAAAGAATAAAGCATGTTCATTAATGCAATACACTCTCAAAGTAATACTCATCTTCCTCCCCATCTAGATATGGGCCGTGTGAGTGGAAATACGCCACCGAGAAATGAAGTGAGCATGGCAAATTTGAAGTCAATAGGAGAAGGCTGATATTCGCTTGAGACAAAATCTCATCACAAGTGCTTAAGAAGAAATGGATCAAGATCCATATTTTCTCGAATTCCAGCAAGACTATCTTATGAGAAGGATGCTTCCTAACATTTGGAAAAGGCGAGGTGAACAACTCATCATTGATGTTCTTATATCTTTGAAGCTATCAACACTTCCCCGACTCTGCACCAAAGATTATCTTAAGACATATCGATGTGTTCTTTTCTACCGCAATGAAATAAAAGACAAGAGTTAGAACTTGTATGAAAGCATATGAGAAGTGTAGTCATCAACCGCAAGACACAACTCACACAATGGCTCTATTCAAACATCATACAAGTTTCTGAGATTGATTTCAAGTTCTCCTGATAACTTTCAAGTCGGCCTGTATTGGTTTCAAGTCCTGGCAAGTTCCAAGTTCTGCAAATTTCAAAAGATATGTGAATAAGACCCACGTTCCAAGATACCTGGCGGCTCCGCATTCATTCATCCGCATGCATCATACGATTTTCTTTTATTCATGGGAATCGTGTCTACGGATTCAAGGCAAATGGTGGAGAAAGCTAAGCATGTACATGTCTTACAAAAGGTGTTTACCTAACAAACTAGAGCGACCTTTTTTTTAAAAAAAAAAAAAAAAAAGGACCGAAAAGGGACCGAAACTATCGACTCCGTAACCCTGAATCCGATTCTACACGGCCCTCAGCGAGCAGCTTAATAGCCACAAGGTCGGACGAGAACAGAACAAGAAAAAAAAAAAAAAAAATTTTTTTCGTGAGAAGAGAAAAGGGTTTGTCTTCTTTATAGACAAAAATTAGAAGAATCTCAATAGAAGAAGGATTCCTTTATTTGGTTTCTTCGATTCGAATACCCAAAGAAAGAAACCTGCCACCAAGGGATTCCATACAAGCGTGACGCTATGGAAACTAGCTGGCCACCAACACCTTTCCTAAAACTTTTATCCCGTCTTTCTCACATATGTATGTCACCATCCATGCCTACCACACAATAGCTGTAACCATTATGTACTAGGCAGGGACTTAATGTTGATGGTGGATTTTCGTTTAAGGTTAAATTTGTAAATAACCCAAAACTCATGCGCCGACATCTTGTAAAAGATAAAGCCATTTATAAAGTGTTGATACTCCTCACTTAATTCACCAAGAATGGAGCATGTAGCAACAATCCCATTCTCAGAATACATGAAATTCCTCCGTGCTGGACATGTAGCAACAATCCTTCTCCGTGAATTTCATATCGCCCTTTGTATTTCGTACTCATTATCGTGTGGCATGACGACGAGTGTTACTTCTGCGTAGTAACACGAACTCCTCCAAGCACTATAATGAATCATTATCAAGGTGGCATGACGACCGAGTGTTACTCTTGCAGAAGTAACACGAACCTCCAAACACTATAATGAAACCATGTACGAAATACCCGCAAAGCCGATTCTCTTGTAAAGATACTAGCCCGAGCCCCTGCTTTGTTATACTAGCCCGATTGAGCCCCTCTGTGTTATACTAGTTCGATTGAGCATCCCAGACCGACCATATCAACCGATATGATTCGATCGTACCATCCAACTCCACAAGCATGATCGATTTATTCCCGCATCAATTCCATCACCCCCAAGGTGTATGGAATACACACGACTGACCCGCATGGCCGACCATTGGCCTTTGCTTGCCAAGAAACCGTCCATACCAAGCATTATGGGCAAACTCCCAATTAGGTTTGCGTATATTACATGTGCCGCAAAACTATTCTCAACCATCCATCTTCGCAGTATAGATGGAGGGTTTTGATGCATCAAAGGGCCCGGAGCATGTCGACACAATCACCATGTGACCGCCACACACTTGACCACTGCCAAAAACCAACCATGTATTGTTACAACACATTCGTCCACTGAAATAAAGATGGTCGCGCTTTGGAAAGCCAAAATTAGGTTCAAGCTATCACGCCACCATCTTCTCCTAAGACGAATGGAGGTCACAGATTAGATTAGCAGGGTCCTGGCCATACCAAAGCATGACCACCGTGGGCCCATCTACCTCTTCATGCTAATGCGGCAAGGCATATCACGCCTGCCAATCCAAAACGCCCGCCAAACATGCGTGGATACACTTCCCAAATTGCAAATCGATCTCACCACTCAACTTCACCTGACCTGAATCGGTGGCTTAGATCACGTTTTCACGATCGTGAGATATGGGCGTGAACATCACCACCATCTTCACGCAAACCAACCTACCAAGACCGACCAAGCTATGTCATTTGGAAAACGCACTCTAAAAGAGTATGGCGCGCTTTCTCGGCAGATTTCAAACTTCTATCGCAAAAATCAATCTCGACCACTCCTTGCTCGGCCAAATTGAGTGGCCCGTGATCGCGCTTTCATGAGGGAACTAATACATGCGCTACACCATCATGCCGTCAACACGCATGTATGGCTGGCCCTTCTTTCTCCAAAATCCTTCCCATACTTGGTTTTGACCAAGTCGAGAGTGATGTTTGCGCACCCTTCAAAAACCCCGATATTCATTAACGGCCGCAGATGAGTGTCTCGAAGCTCATCTCATCCGGTCCAACTTTACCACTGCTTATACAACCTCGGTCGAGTCAATTGGTCGCAAGGCGTCATTACCCATCACCTTACCACACCACAATGCGCACCCGCATAAAATACACACGATACTTCACAAGTATCACTTCGAATAATACAAGTATTCAATTCAAATTACATGCTATCTTCGTGGATCCACGATCCACACATTCCGTGAACATCAATCATGTCACAAACTCGGGGGATACATACTGGGGGTATTGGTCCGGGCGGTTACAACTGCGCCGTGCAACGCGCCATCACAAGGACGTGTCGTGAAAAGTCATGGACGGTTAGAGATGAACTGAGAAGTGGGCAAGACCGGTCGTGCATCACCAACGCACAACTCCACTACTCCATCATTCCACTACTCCACTTCTACGAGAAACGAATGAGGCCCAATGACTTGTATAAATAGTTCTCCGCCCTATTTCAAACAAAGAGACAACAACACAAGTTCGCACGACAAAACCAAGTGTTAATACAAAACCGATTCAAAACACCCTCGCTTGCATCAACCGTAAGCTTGCTCATCTTTCTCACAAGTCATAAGCAAGCCAACACCACAATCCAACACCTTCTTTCGCTTCCTCCCTAAGATCAACCCCATCTCTCGCTATGACCGAAACAAGTCCTGAAAATCCGCCCATTTCTCGGTTTAGGCGACTTTGCACGTATTGATCTCTCGAATCTACAAGCACTCACCGCTGCAAAGGCATTTGTCAAGGTTTAGATTCATTCTTCATCCACACCCAAATTACCGAATTCAAGCAGAGTAAGTTTTCATCCATCAACAAAGGGTACACACTTGATAAGGGGTAACCCAACGTTATTTGCACCCCACATCTACTATTTGCACCCACCCTCGCAAGGGACACCGCAGATGGATTAAGGGGACTCCCATCTCTTTGCTTTTAAGAGAGAATTGGTGGAAAGTTCAAGCTTTAACCGCATATTTCTCATTTGATATTGGACGGATTAACTCGATTTGGTTTTGGATATGGACCGGCAGCAGGGCGATTTGATGAGACAATGAAGGAAGTTGGTTCGAAAACGTAAAAAGGGGAAGGTTTGATGTGTTCACGATAACACAGGCAAGAGTTTTCTTCTCGGGTTATTTTTGTTACGTGAATATTCTCGAATATTTTCAAGGGATTGGTTTTGGTTTTCATCATCCTGTGCTACAAGATAGGAGTATGAACGCGTTTGAAGATAAAAAAGGGAAATTAAAAACCAACTAAGTCCGTAACTTTGGGGCAAGAGAAGAGGAGATTTTATCTAGATTTTCGAGCCTCGTGTGTATAAAGGAGGTCAGTCGACTCATAGACGGGAGTCGAGTAGTTGGGGGTCTATACATAGTTTAGGGTAAGCTCGGGTACGAAAAATCACGCGCAGAGAAAGTTACGCGGCAGCAGGAGGAAGAAGACGAAGTCAAGAACATTAGAGGCCCAAGCTCGGTCCGGGCAGATAAGTGTGGTTTATCCACGACACACAAAAGTATCGCTTTCCAGCAGTTTTATATTTTCAGATCTTTAGTAATAGTTAATCCGCAACGATATAAAGGTTGCAGCTTGATCTGTTTTGGTAATTTTTCTTGTACTTTCATCTTTAAACACTCTTTGATCCATGTTTCTATCTTTTGAGAGTTTGTACGACATCATGAGCTAAACCCCAACACTGGGACGATGGAGGAAGCCTTATTTCATAATTGTTTGGTAACTATATTTGATTCTTTATGACTTTTGCACTTGTTTTAATTGTTTTATGATTTTTATTAATTAGTTGTGATTTTGTATGATGACGTATGCTTAGACTTAGAGCTTTTGATGTTATGCTTATGATTTACAATTAATCTTCTACAAAAATCTACTTTTGGCAAAGAAATAGAGTCTACAAAAGAGCTAGAATTGTTATGAATCAATATACGAACCAATTGAATGCGATTAATGGTGGAATCCCGAGTCTCAATTTCTCCGTTATCGTGACAATCTTGTGAATATATTTTCTTTGTTTTTAGTATTTTTAAATCAAACCTTTACAAGTCCGAGGAACGACATCTTTTACTACCACTTTCTATAACTTTAAAAACAACATCAATAGTCTCTCAAACTTTTAGGTGGAGGGTTGGTACCCTCATCATCTGTTTCCGTCATGTATAAAGGGTTAACTCTAACAAGGCGATCAAAATGTTCTCTATCCTAACCACTTAGTAGATACTGCATATGCAAACAAGATGCAGAAGTTTGTACAAACTCACCTTGCAAAATCTCAGCTAGCTTTTCTGCCGTTTTTCGAGAGATTCAAACTCACTAAGGTACCTAAACAAAATCAAGAAAACTGCTTAAAAGGAACTAAAAGAAAATAAAAACAAAAACACACTATGTACAGAAACTATGACTAGAAAATTGATGATATCAATAAGAGAGCAACCACTCCCCGGCAGCGGCGCCAAAAACTTGATGGGTCGGAGACCGACTTTGTTTTACCGCAAGTGCACGGTGCACGAAAAGAGTACACAGTAAGCAAAACACGGTTCATTCCTCAAGGAGTGTGAATACTACTACTAATTGATATCAAGAACTATCCAACCAAATTCAATATTTTCAGAGATTGTTGTACTAAGAAAATAATAACAAAATGATTCAAGCAGGTTTATAAGAAAATGTAACCAAGGATTTAAAGGTATTAGGGCTACGGAATTCGTTGTAGGTTAGGTTTCACTTATGTCTCTCACAAAAGTCTCTAATTCACTCATGTACAATAGCAAACCTAGCTATTGAAACACGGAAGATATTTTCATTTAAGAGTTATAGACAAGAATTATCAAGAGGATATGTTTGTTCTCATCCTAAAGATAGAAATCCAAAGTACTAGGCATACATGGCATACATAGTCAAGGAATTATCATAAATCATATATCACCAAGGTTCCATATAGATATTGTTTAAGAATTCAACTATGAAATATACATGGCATAAGACATGAAAAACTCATTAAACAAGCAATCCAATTTTGAGAAACACAAACATTACGATTAAGCTTTTATTTTTGAAACCATTGTTTGAGAACACAAGTAATATTAACCTACAAGTTCATCCTTCACCCTAACAATAGATTTAGCAAGACATGGTTTTCTTAAAAGCCATTCAAAAATGATAAAGACCGTATTAAGCTAAGCATACGAAGAAAGCAAAATAGCAGAATAGCAAACCCTAGTTTCTTTCCTGATTATCGCTTCCCCCACATTTTGACTTTGCTCTTGTTTATATATAGCAGACGCGCTGTGTAGAAATCCAACCCTAGTAGAATTTCCTAGGCCCAGTCCATCCACCAACTTTCACTTTCTAAATTCAGGCCCCTTCATAGTCCGGCCATTGCACCTCCACTTCTTTGTTTACACCTGAGCTTTCCCAATCCTGGTCACCACCACCGACTGCACTAAACATCAGTACTACCCATCCATTCTCTGTAACCAACTGAGCATCACTCCCATTAACTGAATTGATGACAACATTCCATCCATTAATTCATATTTCAGCCTTCTACATCTCAACAACTCTTATTCATGCCTAAACCTGTGTATAGAGCAACCAAATAACACCCATCTGGCTAACACACCCATCTTTACCTCCTTGTCATTTCTCATCTTAGTATCACCACCCAAAAACAGTCGATCTCATCTTCATTGCCATCTACAGAATTGTTGTTGCTGTCGTAGACAACTAGGGAGACCACCACTGCCACTAACATTTAAAACCTCAGACTTCAACTACTCGTACCACCAGTCATCTCCTTGCTCTTCTCACTGAATCTTTGGCTTGAAATCAGTCCATATTCTTCCAACAAATCAAGACAAACACCACTCATCAAAACCCCCAAAATATGAATTGTATAGAATTAGCCAATTCACGGCTAACTTCAACTCCAGCACCTGTTGTTCTCTCGTCGGCTACAGATTCAGCCCAACATCAAAACAATCAGCCATTCGAACCACATGAAAACCCCACAGATTTGTTGTTGATAATACCCATCGAAGTACATCATCTAACCCCAAAATTAAGACCTAATTCACATCTCAAAATCGAGCCAATTTCTTCTCAATCGAATACCACGAGATACAATTTTTGATCTAAACTTGGATTGCATACAAGACCCCCTAATTCCTTCTTCATTTCCATCTCAAATTTCAGATCAGTCCCACATTTCAGGCCACCAAACACCACCAGCAACCTCCCATCTCCTCTTCCTTGTTGCTGTCATAACGAGATGCCAAGAGTAGTGCAGATTCGCATGAAACAACTCCCAGAAATTTGATCACAGCATCATCCATTCCCATTCTATAAAACTGCTGCTAAGACAAGACCTCTGTTTGATAAGAAATGCAGATTTCTTTTGCTTTGAAGAAGAGGATAACATTCCATAGATAATTGTGATGGAGGAAGTGGCCACGTCTTCCATTTCCCTTCAGCCACTAGTGGGCCGGGCTCGTCTACAGGGAAAACTTTGTAACTCCCTGGCTGTGAAAAAAAATGTAGCCAAGCAGGTGGTTCCGTGAGTGACTTTTCTCATATTTCTAGCAAACGCGGTTTAGCTCCTTGTTTAACCATTTGTTCTTCAGGCGAATGAAATTGCTCGTGTTTCCTATAAAAGCCTTAAAACAATATTATTAGGTAAATAACGAGACCTGGCGAATGTAAATATGGGCGTAAAAATGTAGCACTTACGTGCTTATCATTCATATAGATCACTATAGAATTGTGTCCATCCTCTTCGCAGGTACCGTCTCGTGTCTCTTCTCCTAGTTCTCTATTTTGCCTTCTTCATCATGTAGATTTCCGATGCAGACATAATGTAATTTTTTTTATTTTTTTTTTGTAGTTCACATTGGGATCTTCCGATGATGATCATACCTCTGACTTCTCGGAGAAATTTTTTGAAGTTGACAAACCCAGGTTTTCTTCACATGAGGAGATATTAAACCAAATCAACCCTTTGTTCCATGCAAATGCCGGGTATACAAAGGCATGTTCTCTGTTACCCATCTACGCATCGTGCGGTGCGTGCTCGAGCTTTTCATGGCTTTGATGGACATGAAGGAGAAATGGAGACATGATGAAGCGTCCCAACAAGCTCGGGAAATCTCAAAGTGATTTAAGCTTCTCCACATCCCAATGCCAAGGATAATCGATTCGCTGATTGAAACGGCGAAGGATCGAGCCCAAGAAACTTGTGGGTGAGAGCGCTTGATTACCCTGTCCATAACGGTATCGTAATCCTTGATTCTCGACGCTGGACGAACTGGAGCATCCTCAAGGGGTTGTTGGAAAAGTTCCGGAGAAAGATGTTGACGCAGTTTACGAGACAGAGGCAACTTCTGGAGCGGACGCCGAAACTGCTGCTGGGGGAGTTGAAGCGATCGCTGAGGATGCTGTCAAGGCAGATGGTGAGGCAGCGGAAGCATATGTTGGAGCCGTTGTCGGATCCTCGGACGGATGTCAAGCCGCACGAAACGGCTTTTAGATGGTATATTGAAGCCGCTGCAAACGGCTTCGGATGGAATGTTTGGCTTTGTCTGAGAGGATGCAGGCAAGTGCTTGAAAAAGCTCATGGAGGCGTCATTGACCAAGGTGTCTTGTCATTGACAACCGGTTTTCCATTTTGTGATTTCCTTCCGCGGAGAAACAATCTTTTCGTAGATCGTAGATGTTTTTAATACTTCGCTTTTTTTTTGTTCGTATGACTGGAGCCATGTTTCACCAAGTAATATTCTTTCATTTATGCTTTGCTTTGATAATTTCACATCTTTGATTGAATGAATAAAATCTCCTAAAGAGACCTAAAACCCCTTTTGCGAAAAAACAAGTTCTTCCACCCTTCCAAAGCGATTCAGCGGATGGGAAGCCAAATCACATAAATGACGCAGCAATAATGCTAGTAGGAGTGTCACATTCTCTCCGTTTAGCTACTTCCATGGGAACGCCGCATGTCGCTTGGCAACAGAACTCAAACAGGGGAAAAACAAGAGAATGATTAAGGATTTTGACCAACCTTTGTTGGATTTTCCCTCGCAAACTACACAGGACGTATGTGACATGCCGCCTGGGTATGTAGAAGTGTGAGACGTCACAAGATAGGAATCACATCATGAGAAGTAAAGAATCCTCATCGGGCAAAAGTTAAAGCCAGATGTTCTTGAAGGAAGGTGTCCGTGCTGCCACTCGATGATCTTCTTCCTTGCACGTTCCATTCTTTAGTATTTTTTTCTTTTCCATTTTTCCTTGTTTTTAATTGACGGGTAATGACTTTGTGGGTTTGTCAATGTTGATGGTGGTTTTTAAACAAGGGGTAAAATCGCGCACCTAGTGGCCCCAAACACATTAACTAAGAGCATTTAACTCAGGTGTAAATACAATAGGGGTATTTTTTCAAAATACCATTAGGTTTTCACACGTAACCCTAATTCCCAAAAACCAAGCCGCACACTACGCACCATGGCAACAATGCCAAACCAAGCCGCACACTGCGCACCATGGCAACAATGCCAAACCAAGCCGCACACTGCGCACCATGGCAACAATGCCAAACCAAGCCGCACACTGCGCACCATGGCAACAATGCCAAACCAAGCCGCACACTGCGCACCATGGCAACAATGCCAAACCAAGCCGCACATCCATGGCAACAACGCCAAAACCAAGCCGCACACCATGGCGCACCATGGCAACAACGCCAAAACCAAGCCGCACACGCGCACCATGGCAACAATGCCAAACCAAGCCGCACACTGCGCACCATGGCAACGACGCCAAAACCAAGCCGCACACTGCACACCATGGCGGCGACGCCAAAACCAAACTACATATCGCACTCATTGGCAACCATGCCAAACTAAGCCGCTTACGCCATTGCACATGCCAAATATAGCGCCTAGGCTTGCAAAAACGTGCAACTAGGTCAACATGGTCGTACGTGCCATTGGAACATGCCAACACGCACCACAAGCCATATTTCCAAGCCGCTATGCCATTGGCACATGCCAAATATAGCGCCCTAGGGCTTGCAAACCATGCAACCTAGGGCAACATGGCCGTACGTGCCATTGGCACATGCCAACATGCTCAGCCGGTAGCTTTTCCTACCAAGGCCACGGCCCACGCAACCTGGCCACGCATGCCATTGGCACATGCCAACATGCTCATTTCAGTAGCTTTCCGCTGGCGCCACTTCACCGCCAAATGCGATGCCATTGGCACATGCCAACATGCTCGCCGGTAGCTTTTCCTACCAAGGCCACGGCCCAACGGCCACGCATGCCATTGGCACATGCCAACATGCTCACGGTAGCTTTTCCTACCAAGGCCACTACCTCCACCGCCACGATGCCAACATGCTCATTGGGTAGCTTTTCCTACCAAGGCCACGGCTCTAACGGTCACGCGTGCCATTGGCATGCCAACATGCTCGCCGGAAGCTTTTCCTACCAAGACCCGGCCCTAATGGCCACGCATGCCATTGGCACATACCAACATGCTCATTGGTAGCTTTTTCTACCGAGGCCACGGCCTTACGCCACGCATGCCATTGGCACATGCCAACATGCTCGCCGGTAGCTTTTCCTACCAAGGCCACGGGCCCTAACGGCCACGCATGCCATTGGCACATGCCAACATGCTCGTTGGTAGCCCTACTAAGGCCATATTTCCAACGCCACGCATGCCATTGGCACATGCCAACATGCTCACGGTAGCTTTTCCTACCGACCACGCCAAAGCCACGCCTCGCCATTGGCACATGCCAACATGCTCACGCCGGTAGCTCCTACCAAGGCCACGCCCTAGCTGCCACGCATGCCATCGGCACATGCCAACATGCTCGCCGGTATCTTTTTCCTACCAAGGCCACGGCTTAACGTCCACGCATGCCATTGGCACATGCCAACATGCTCGCCGGTAGCTTTTCCTACCAAGGCCACGGCCCTAACGGCCACGCATGCCATTGGCACATGCCAACATGCTCACCGTAGCTTTTCCTACCAAGGACACGCCTAACGGCCACGCATGCCATTGGCACATGCCAACATGCTCGCCCAGTAATCACGGTAGCTTTTCCTACCAAAGCCGCAAACTTTTCTACAAACGGCCACGCATGTTATTGGCACATGCCAAACACACACACGCTGGTAGCCCTAACTTGCAAACCGCAACCTACCACCAAGGCATTCCACACATGCCAATGGCACATGCCAAACACACACGCCAGCCTAACTTAAACCGTGCAACCTACCACCAAGGCATTCCGCACATGCCATTGGCACATGCGAAACACACACGCCGGGTAGACTAACTTGCAAACCATGCAACCTACCACCAAGGCATTCCGCACATGCCATTGGCACATGCCACGCACGCCACTAGTGGGCGGCTCCGGGCATTGCCACTTGTGCTCAAGTACAAACCCGCAACAAGGGCATTCCGCACATGCCAATGGCACATGCCACACGCGCCACTAGCGACGCCACTTGCACTCAAAGTGCAACCAACACTCGAGATATCAACACAAACCGGGGATGCTTTCCGTGGTTTTGGTTTGGCGGTCACAAGCTTTGCACAGCACACTACGCTCACATTAAGAAAGCGTGAAATGGAATAAAGCGGTCAAATAAATGAGGAAATAATGGTGAAAACGTTTTCACCCATTAACACCATGCTGCTACCACCTCCTCCCATTATTTCACCCTTACTCTCTTCCTTCATGAGACCAGTAATGTTTCATTCTCGACTTGTATAAATAGGTCTTACCTATTTCCACCCGCATAACAAGTCTCTTGGCCAGAGAAAAATACTACACTCTCGTAAAGGCAACTTTGCAAGCTCTCCAAAAGCTTTCATCTCTTGCAAGCTTACGAAGCTTCCACTTTCTCGATACAAGTCGAGATACTACTCTCCCAGAATTATTCTCGGTCTCAACACCTTTCTTTGCTTCCCTCCCCAAATCAACCCTTCTCCTCCACTTTGGACCGAAGCAAGTCTGGAACCGCCATTTCTTAGTTTAGGCCACTTGTACATTGATCTCTCGAATCTATAAAGTGCTCACGCAAAGCACATTTGTTTAGGGTTTGAACCAGCCACTCACCTACCGAATTTACCGAAATCTAAAACGATTTTTACCCATAAACAATTGGCGACCACAGCGGGAGGATTGATCTATCGCCTACAATGTCGATCTGTCGATCTCGTTCTTCACCCGATGTCAAGATGGTAGGGGACTCGTTGAAGATGCTACCAGCGATTGGGGGACTTGCGACTCATCCGACTCAATCGCCCGACAACCTTGCTTATCGGGCTGTTAAAACTACACCAAAACCTGGGACTCGATCAAGACGCTACCAAAGAATTGGGGACTAACTGGCGATGCTACTAGCAAAGCCGCCTTGCTACCAAAGAAAGCCACCTTTTACTTGGAGAGAGCGTGTTTGCAAGTGAGTAAATTTAGATTGGGCAAGATATACGATCTGTTTTAGGTTCTTAATAAAACCGCCATACTATTGCGCCTTGTGCCTATTACTAGCACACACTTTCATAAAAGCAATATTCCTTTCCCAAAACATAATCGTAGTTATATTATCAAACCATTCATCCCAAATAATCCAATATCCTCAAAAGATGACATTTATTTATCAACCCAAGAAATCCAGAAGACAAAACCATAAACCAAAGCGCTTTGTTTGCCTTTCAAAGAAAAAAAATAAAATAAATTAAACTACCCGTACATACCTACTTTGCACAATAACAATTACCTATCACTATTAGCAGACGTTACTACAGTGACATTTGAAGAATTATTTATGATGAAGTATTTCCACAAGTTTATGAAAGGCATACCTATGGCTACTAAGCTTACACCAAAGACAAGAAAACAATAAAAAAATTGAAAGAGAAACGCTGAGTACATAAATGATATGCTTGCCCACTTTGTCACTACCACTGCTCTGCATAACACCATGACGTGATAACAAAGATACGAGGTAAAAGGGGAGCCAACCCATTTCATAAGCATAACACTTTTTGAATTTGAATAAGGAAAGGGATTTCCTATTTGAGCTACGTATGGGAAGAGGCAACTGGCCCGCAGAACAAGTCCAAGCCACGCCAAGCCAAAGACCGCAAGCCAAGCCAATGGTCCACACCATACCAAATCCAAGCCAACATCCACACCAAGTCGGGCGCCATTCCAAGACGATCCAAATACTTACCGGACGCTTTTCCCGAGATGCGCTTACCGACGCTGCTTGCCGACGCGCATGCCGGGCCATTTCTGCCGTGGCGCTTTCGGAGCGCTTGCGACGCCTTGCCCGGACGAGCTTACCAGCACACATGCCGCACGCGCATGCCGCCCGCAGCACTTCACACTTTGTGCACAACTTGCATCCTTCCAAATCGCTAACATCTTGCGCCCTTCCAAAGACCATCCTCGCCCTTCGAAACAGCCGCCATGGCTCCAAAGACTTCGTGATCAAACCATGTCATCTCTGCACGATACACTTACGATCACCAACCAGAGCCACTTCCGCCACCCCAACGGTTCTTCAAACATGAAAGCTCCAACCGTCACCGTGAGACGCTACTCCACCATCGTGGCAAGATAATCGGAAGATCCTAAGAAGCCGACTCCTTTAAAGACCGTTGATTCGATGAAAAGACGAAAGATACTTCACAGGATGCGCGTTATAGATGAAGAGGCCCGCGTTGCTCTTGAATGCCCAGTGAGAAGGGGATAAGCAATCCAATTTTCACACGTGAAGACTCGAAGGACTTCTCCAAAATCGAAAGAAATGGAAATCAACAACTCTCCCGAGTTCACTGGAGACCCTTTTCCGTCGGGACCCTCATAATTGGAACTTCGCCCACAAAGTCGCACAAACTATGATGACACAGTTATGTGAGATTCTATATTTCTCCAAGGCATAGCATCAAGACATATTTGCATCTCTCAACCGCACCGCATCGTGAAAGCAAAGGTTTCCGGCCAGGGAAGCTGCTCCCAAACCCCAACCTCTCCTAAAAAGCACGATCGATGATGTAATCGGGGACTCCTAACTTCTTTTCTCTTGAGGGATGTCGAGTTTGACAGAACGTGACGCGGCCTCCGACTTCAAAATGGTAGCCGTCAAGGCTCTGAGAGTTTCAAGATGTCGTTTCAACGTTCTCTCCAGAAGTAGCTCGCATCAACGTTCTTCCGTATATAGCCTACGCATCAACGTTTCTCCGCCAGCCGCTTCGCTTCAACGCCGCTCAATGCCACTCCTTCTCGCAAAGGGTCGTGCCGCCACACTCCCATATCAAGGAACATAGTCACAAAACTAGCCAATCTTCAGAGTCATGGACACCTTTAATCCATCTCGCCAAAACTCGTGATCATGGATGCTTTGTTCGCTTTACGCATCCACCCAATCCTTTTACGCTCCACGGAAGCTCATGAATATCAGCCCAACCTACTTTGTTACCACGACAATGTAGTTTCTCCCCGATTACATCTCCCCCAAGAACCGTTGCCCTCATTCGCGTTGATACCAGCCTTAGCTTCACCGCAAAGAGAATTACTACAAAGATGGAAACACGTAAACCATACTTGAGAACTAAGATATACACGGATCCCTTCACCGTCAAAGCTACTAAGAACAAATTCCACCAAAAACTGTACCCACAACAAGGTCCTATACTCTTCAAGGGTGCAAAGCAAGAACATCATCACCTCTCCGTCTAGAAGACGCTTCAAAATTTTGCAGGCCACGGAGGATCCCGAGCTCCGCACTATCCAGACATGTCATCATGTAATTTCGAGCATCCTGTCACATCCAGAGTACGGAAGGTTACATTCACGTATTCATCCATTCCATCATATCAAACCTAAGTATGACCGGGGACTTCACCGCATCCCATTTCGTAAGATAGAGCCCTCCAATCGGGCTCCTCCAAGTCTCAGAAGCAATAACAAGACTTTATTCGAAGGAAGGGGAACGACTAGGGTCATCCCTGTTTATAACAAAGACGATGCTCCAACAGGATATCTCTGCACAAAAGGGAAATTTTCCATTTATACAACAAGCAAGCTTAAAGTGTAATGACAACCATCCGCAAAGAAGAAGAAAACATACCGAGAGAAATTCAACAAGAAGAACCTTTTTTCAAACGAGGAGATGATGCAAGCTTACGCTGGTTTGAATACGTAACCTTTAAAAGGAAAGGGAAGCAATGAGGGACATAACGCCTGCAGGATTTTTTGGCATGAACGACGCCCTAATCGGTCGCCGCGTGAAGGAAACGCAAAATAAGGAAACTTTGCTATCTCGTAGAAACACCTACTCCTTTGTTCACACCGATCCCATCAAGTCACTGCCAGTTAAGCACGCACATCTTCCCTACCTTGCGCCGGTCCCACTCAGCTAGCACGCCGCTTCCCAACTCACGCCAACTTCCCAACGCCGCCCAAGTCGCACCTACCCCACCAATTGCACCGACTTCCCAATGGCCGCCTAAGTCACGCTTGCAAGCACGCACAGCTTCACACCTTGCGCTGTCCCACCCACCTAGCACACTCCGCTTCCCCAACTCACGCCAACTTCCCAACGTCGCCAAGCCGCACCAACCACCAATTATGCCACTCCCGATTCGTGCAAACTACCGTAGGCAAGGATTCCAAATCCTATTTATAAAAGGTCGAATAAGCCTCCTCAATTTTCTTTACGCTTTGTCGTTGATAGTTTGTCACCATCTTATGCTTACTCGCAACAAAGCCCCCTGCTCCGAGCAAAGCAGGGACTTAATGTTGATGGTGGTTTTTAAACAAGGGGTAAAATCGCAAAACCCCATGACCTAGTGTTACCCGCAACACATTAACTAAGAGCATTTAACTCGTGTGTAAATACTAATAAGGGTATTTTTTCAAAATACCGCATTAGGGTTTTCGCCACGTAACCCTAATTCCAAAACCAAGCCGCACACTGCGCACCATGGCAACAATGCCAAACCAAGCCGTGACACTGCGCACCATGGCAACAATGCCAAACCAAGCCGCACATCGCACCATGGCAACAATGCCAAACCAAGCCGCACACCGCGCACCATGGTAACAATGCCAAACCAAGCTGCACATCGCGCACCATGGCAATAACGCTAAAACCAAGCCGCACACCAGCGCACCATGGCAACAACGCCAAAACTAAGCCGCACATCACCATGGCAACAATGCTAAACCAAGCCGCACACCGCGCACCATGGCAACGACGCCAAAACCAAGCCGCACACCGCACACCATGGTAACCGACGCCAAAACCAAACTACATATCGCACCTCATTGGCAACCATGCCAAACTAAGTCGCCACGCCATTGGCACATGCTAAATATAGCGCCCTAGGCTTCAAAATGCAACTAGGTCAACATGGCCGACGTGCCATTGGCACATGCCAACACGCACCACAAGCCATATTTCCAAGTCGCTTATGCCATTGGCACATGCCAAATATAGCGCCCTAGGCTTGCAAAACGTGCAACTAAGTCAACATGGTCGCACGTGCCATTGGCACATGCCAACACGTACTCACAAGCCATTTTCCAAGCCGCTATGCCATTGGCACATGCCAAATATAGCGCCCTAGGCTTGCAAACCATGCAACCTAGGCTAAGTCAAGCCACGCATGCCATTGGCACATGCCAACATGCTCACCGGTAGCTTTTCCCTACCAAGGCCACGGTACTAACGGCCACGCATGCCATCGGGCATGCCAACATGCTCGCCGTAGCTTTTCCTACCAAGGCCACGGCCTAATCCGCCACGCATGCCATTGGGCACATGCCAACATGCTCGCCGGTAGCTTTTCCTATCAAGGCCACGGCCCTAACGGCCACGCATGCCATTGCACATGCCAACATGCTCACGTAGCTTTTCCTACCAAGGCCACTGCCCACGGCCACGCATGCCATTGGCATATGCCAACATGCTCGCCGGTAGCTCCACCAAGGCCATTTGGCTTCAACGGCCACGCATGCCATTGGCACATGCCAACATGCTCGGCCGGTAGCTTTTCCTACTAAGGCCATTACCTAATGGCCACGCATGCCATCGGGCACATGCCAACATGCTCGTCGGGTAGCTTTCTTACCAAGGCCACGCCCTAACGGGCCACGCATGCCATTGGCACATGCCAACATGCTCGCCGTAGCTTTTCCTACCAAGGCCACGGGCCCTAATCTACACGCATGCCATTGGCACATGCCAACATGCTCGGCCGGGTAGCTTTTCCTACCAAGGCCACCAATTGGCCGCGCCACGCATGCCATTGGCGCATGCCATTGGCACATGCCAACATGCTCGCCAGCTTTTCCCTACCAAGGCCACGGTTCTAATGGCCACGCATGCCATATCACATGCCAACATGCTCGCCGGAAGCTTTTCCTACCAAGGCCACGGCCCTAATGGCCACGCATGCCATCGGGCATGCCAACATGCTCACCGGTAGCTTTTCCTACCAAGGCCACGGCCCTAAAGGCCACGCATGCCATTGGCACATGCCAACATGCTCGCGGGTAGCTTTTCCTACTAAGGGGCCACTCGCTTAACGGCCACGCATGCCATTGGCACATGCCAACATGCTCGCGTAGCTTTTCCTACCAAGGCCACGACTCCTAACGGCCACGCATGCCATTGGCACATGCCAACATGCTCGCTGGTAGCTTTTCCTACCAAGGACACAGCCCCATTGACACATGCCAACATGCTTGCTGGTAGCTTTTCCTACCAAAGCCACAGCCCTAACGGCCACGCATGTTATTGGCACATGGGAAGGAAGAAGAAGAAAATGGAGAAGACTCACTGATTCGCTTTCAGACCAACTGGAGGAAGATTCAACACTGCTATCGGAAGAACTACTCGCCATCTCGGACTTTGTGCTTTCATCCTTCCTGATTCCCCTCACCATGGGAAGGTTCAAAGATCGTCGCTTTCCGTTCCAAGAGTTGTCGTATTTGACCACGCAAGTTTAGTGGGAAGGCTCACACCGCTAAGACCCCGGGCAAGACACAAGAACAAACGCCGTAAATGAGACAAAGACATACGTAATCCGACCAATCAGAAGAAAATTATACATACTCGCATATTGAAAGAACTAAAAGTTCTAAGAGCCGCCTGGACTCATCTGAAAACCACCAAAGACGGCTTAGATCTTCGCTTCCTTCACTTGGGGACTATCTTCATTCAAAGCACAGATTTTCGCCTTTGGGATCCCTCAAAGAATGGATGTTCCGCTAAACTACAGAGATAGCTACGCACTGTTTTCTACCACATCATTCACAAATCCATGGATAACGAGAAACTCGTCCGCCAAAATATATTATATTTTGGAGGTTGTTGATGGATTTCGCCTCCGCAAGCGTAAAAGGGAGACTTTTCCCTACACGAGAACGCTGACAACGGGATTTCTGAATAACCTGGGCTGACGAACGAGTGGGACCCCTTGGTCAAAACCCATTTGCCGAGCCGCTATTGATGTTGTGGAGATTGCTTCGCAAGATCCTCGAAAGAAAGACTCACATGACTCAAGCAGCAGCTTTCGCATGAAACCATCTCTCCAACACTGCATCCTCTTTATCAAGACAAAGACATATTCGGAGCAGAGCAAAGGTAACCGATCTCGAAAGGCATAGACGATTCACCGAGCCCATGGACGAAAATTAACCACGTGCATTTAGCCACAAGAAGTCCCACCTGTGTTTGAACTGGGCTTTTGGGCGCCTGTTTCGACCAGTCATAAAGATCTCAGAGCCACCCCAAGACTCTGGGAAGTATAGCCAACCTGCTTCGGGCATACTTTTCAAATGCTCCTATTACCCATGACCTGGAGAAAGGTGGCATGAATATACGAATCCACTTTTCATGTAGCCGCTTTGAGGTGCGCATATCCGAAACCGTACGATCCAAGTGTGCATACAAAAAGAGAACCAAGAAACAAAACGCCAATAGGGAGAACGACGCCTTTGCCAATTTTATGGCAAACTTGATAAGTTCATGTCTTATCTCCTTTCTTACCCGAGTCGTCACAAAATATCTCTCGATAACCAAAGAGCCAAGAACGCCGCGACATGAAGCGTATTATTTTTGCTTCGACTCCAACTCATCAGGAAACCACCGAGACACCCACCTATCATAAAAACATCTCGTCTCGTTATCTTTCCGAACGAATCCTTTGATTTCGCAAGGTGACTAAGTGCATTTCTTCTTCATCTCTGCACAACCTAACATCGAGGTTCCCACCGAAGGAAGGTTCAAAGAATACAGCCACGCTCTCCAAGGAGATGGTCATTTCACCCCACCCGCATACGGCCGTGTGGGTGTCCTGGACACCATCCGGAAAGAAAACCAAGCCCGGAATATCTTTCCTAATCAAGACCATGGAAGCCGCAACAAGATCAACGATCTCGCGCCTTGGTCAAATTCGTTTTTTTACATGCCCCCGTTCATCATGAATCGATCCATTTCTCAAGGGATGCAACGGACTTCACGTAGATTTTAAAGTCGATAGAGAGGCATGATATTCTTTCCTTTGAAGGCAAAACCTTACTACGCTCCCTGCCAAACCGACTCTGGTCTCCTCTCACTTTCCGAACCTGGTCAAGAATTGAAACGTACTTGGGATGGTTTCTCTTAATTATGGCCGATGCTGTGAAGAATTCATCACTTACGTTTGGCTTGGAATTGCCAATGTCTCTTGGTACGACAAAACTTTTCTCTAGCGACATCATAACGAAGGTTCTCTCACTAAGACTTACACCTTCCAAACAACTACAATGGAAAATACAAAGAGAAATTACTACGGAAAGCGCATGGAAATTATTTTGTCGATTTAAATAGATCTTCCCAAGACGCAAGCCAGTTTGTTTCGAGGTCATAATATGTATACGCGAAAAAAAAAATTGGGGACTGACGTGCCCTGCATCACCACCTCATGCCAAGGCCGTACCCTGCAGCAGAAAATTCGCGCCCGACCAAGGAGGCGCGCCCCACCATGGGAACCGTGCACACGGCCACACCAAGACAAGGACTAAACCCTAAAACTAGGTTTTCATGGGGAAGGGAATGACAGTTACTATCTCGTGCTTACTTTGCATAGTAAGTTGAGGCGGTCAACATTGCTACGGTATTCACGCCTAAATAATACTACAAGCTCGTGGTAAAACGTAACAACACACCAAGGGCAACATTTTCTACAAGGTCATGAAAAAGTACGCCACAACTAGTGGTTGGCACCAACACAAGAAAGCAAAAGGAAGCAAGTTAAAGAGGAAGTGTCGAAGACATACCTAATCCGCTCGTCCACTTCATCGTTACAAACAAACCAGAGCAAAAGAAATATATATATATATAATGGAGGCGTGAAGTAAAGGGAGAGGCCGACTTCCTTTTATAGGCGTGATACTTGGGAGTTTGAATAAGGAAAGGACTTCCTATTTGAGCCAAGTAAGGAAAAGAGGCAATCGGGCCCGTGAAGACAAATCACTGCCGGGCCGCGCCTTGCCTTGGCCCCACCAAGCCAAGCCGTCCGTGCATGCCTCACCGAACCGTGCCTTACCGTGACTCGCACCATGCCGAGTCGACCTTTCCATTGTCGTGGCCCCATCATCCCAAGATGTCCATGCCATGACTTGCCGCGCCAAGACCAACTTGCCAAGCCGCCAAGTATATGACGTTCCCCTAACCCGGGCCAAGATGATGCGTAGCTGCACTAAAACCGACGATCCTCATCTCACCACTTCACCTGCCTACGCCACAAATAAATCTATGCAAGACCACGAACGCGGGATCATGAACTCTCCCTACCTCTCGAAAAGGTTAGCTCCGACTTTCCCGACCATCTTGCATGACTTACGGTTTTATTCCATCCTTGTCCGGCCACCATCATATGCTTACCTCGCAACAATGCCCATGTTCCAGCTAAGAAAGGACTTAATGTTGATGGTGGTTTTTAGCTTAGGTTAAAATCGTAAAACCCTAGTCGCAATGACGCTACGTAACCTGGAGTAATAATGTCTCCACCAAGCGCATTTATTGAACCATTTAATTTGATCACAGAAAATTACCAAGGTACCTTTTAATGCTAATTAGGTTTCGAGGCTAAAACCTTAATTCCCACGCCACACACGTGCCAATGGAAAACCTTGCCACCCACACCTACCGCGCTACAGATGTGATGCCAACCATGCTAGTCACACTTCCGCTGTGTTAATGGGAAACCGCTCCAGCCCACACTCCACTGGGCCAATGCATGCCAACCATGCTAGCCGACCCCTGTGCCAATGGCAAAACCATGCAAGTTACACCTACCGCGCTAAGGCATGCCGACCATGCTAGCCGCACCCCATGTTCCAATGGCAAGCCGTGCTGCCTACATCTCCACGCTAGAGCATACCAAGCATGCTTGCTGGTCCCAACACGCCATGCAATACGCTGGCCGCCAAAACAAAGGCTCAACAATCAACGACCATCTTTCAATCACAGGAGCAAATCTTAGTCATCCACTGTTACTGAGACAACACATGGTAAACTTTGACCTAAAACCTAGCTTTGGTCACGCCAAACTTGCCCCCATGCCAAGCCAAACCGCACCTAGTCATGCACCATGCGCCCATGGCATTCCAAGCCCTCGCCCCGCCATGCCAAGCCAAACCATTCACGCTAAAAACCTTGGTCTCACATGCTAAGCCAAACCGCACCTTGCCTTGGCCCTAGCCATGCTAGCTACGCCATGTGCCAACTAAGGGCAAACCTCGCCCTAGCCATGCTAGCCGCACCATGCCAACGTATGCCGAACCCTTTGCCCCACCACATGCCAAGCCAAACCGCACCTTGCCTCGGCCCTAGCCATGCTAGCCGCACCATGTACTAATGGCATGCCAAACCTCGGCCCCACCATGCCAAGCCAAACACATCTTGCTCTTGGCCCTAGCCGTGCTAGCCGCACCATGTGCCAACGGCATGATAAACCCTTGGCCCCGCCATGCCAAACCAAACCGCACCTTGCTTGGCCCTAGCCATGCTAGCCGCGCCATGTGCCAACGGTGGCATGCCAAACCCTTGGCCCCACCATGCCAAGCCAAACCGCACCTTGCCTTGGCCCTAGCCATACTAGCTGCGACATGTGCCAACTGCATGCCAAACCTCGCTCCCACCATGCCAAGCCAAACCGCACCTTGCCTTGGCCCTACCATACCAAACGCACCTAGCCACGCCACCATGCCGGCCTTCCCTATGCGGCTACCAAAACGAAGGCGTGCGACAATCAACGGTCCCCTTCAATCCTGAGAGAATCCTAGTTATCCAAGGTTACCATACAACGCATGGTAACTTTTGGGTCGAAACCTAAGTTTGGCCACGCTAAACCATACCATGCCAACGGCATGCCAACCTAGCCGCGCCACCATGCTGGCCTTTCCTACGCCTACCAAAACGAAGGCGTTGACAATCAACGGTCCCCTTTCAATCCCAGTGAACAAATCCTAGCCATCCAAGGTTACCATGTCCCTGGTTTTTTTTGAAGTAGGCTAGAGTCTCTGAGCGGCTTAATATAGTGTGTGTTCAACTCGGACTAGGTCCTGGGTTTTTCTCGCATTTTCTGCTTCCTCGTTAACAAAATTCGGCGTCCTTTGTTATTTCTATTCCGCATTATATTTGTTTATATAATTAAAATATCACAGTTGTGCGTTGTTCAACCAATTAGAATATCCGACCTTTTGGTTGTTGATTTAATTGATTGACACTTGGATATTGGTCTTTGGTACCATCCAAGTTAATCTCTCTTTGATAAAGACTATTTCTATTTGCTTTGAGTAAAGATCAAATCGGAGAGATTGATATATAAACTTCGTTGATATACTTTTTATCTAGATTGAGTCCGACTGCCTCAGTTATTCTCTAGAAAGTATTGAAGTTTGTCCATACAGATTGCTAAGCTAAATATTGGGTGTGGTTGTTAGACCTCGCTTTTTCAAACCTGTGCTTGTTTCTGGTCACAAAGTGAAGGAGAAGGGTTGGTCTTAGGGAGGGAAGCGAAGAAAGTGTTAAGAAATCGCATTAATAGTTGATCAGAAGGTGTGGCTATTTTATGACTTGTATCGAAAGTGGAACTAATGAAAGGTATCGCCTTAGTGATTTTTGGATATCATGGATGTTGCCGACCAAAACTCGTTGTTTTTGTGAAAAATAGGTGAAGCCTATTTATACAAGTCATATTAAAACGACTCGTCTTCGTAGAAAGTGGAAACGACAGAGTGGTGGAAGAATGGAGTAACGTATAACCGCCAAAACCCATGCTTTCCATGATGAAGGAAGTGGATCCACACACCTTACTTCTTTTCCGCCATTAATTACCCTACTTCATGACACTTTCCTATAACGGCGCATCAGCACGCCGCACGCCAAACGCTGCATCAATACCGGCGAGTATCCCCGCCAGGACATGTTTGATGTCTCGAGTGTTTTCGTGGAAAACATGTAGCACTTAGCTATGTGTGGCAAGCCAAAAAATCAAGAGTCTTGCCAGAAAAATAACATGATGCCATTAGTCCGCTTGGCTGTCGCCAAAACTTGCCACAATTCCGCCGCTTGGTGGTGAACTGATGGCCGAGATTGCATCTCATGAGGAAGGGTAGCCGCTGATTATGGATACCTTACGTTGGCACTGGTAATGGCATCAACTGCATAGCTCGTGCATGCTGGTGGCACGGTGGTGTGGTGGCGCTTGGGGTAGCCATAGCCACTAGATTTAAGCTGTTGGTCGCCAAAAACTTGCCACAAGTCTTTCACTTGGCGGCGAACTTGGATGCATCGAGATTGCAATTCGGAGAGAGGGTGGCCGTTGATTATGGCCACATTCTGTTGGCACTTCGTTAATGGCATAACAGGCATAGCCGCAGCCAGTAGTGGCATGCGCTACGGCATGGTGGCACAGCCTGCGTCATGGCGCTGTGGCATGGCCAAAGCTAGGATTTGGCTCCGTGGCCAAGGTTAGCGGCTTGGCGGCATGGCCAAGGCTAGGATTTGGCGTCGTGGCCAAGTTAGGGCTTGGGCGGCGTGGCCAAGGTTTGGACTTGGCGCCAGTCAGAGTTAGGCTCAGCGGCATGGCCAAGGCTAGGATTTGGCGCCGTGGCTAAAGTTAGGGCTTAGCGGCGTGGCCAAGGCTAGGATTTGGCGTCGTGGCTAAGGCTAGGATTTGAGCGTCATGGCTAAATTTAGGCTTGGCGCATGGCCAAGGATAAAGTGGCTCGTGGAATTTTGTGGACTATGACCAAAAATTAGGTTTCTGCCAAAAAGTATTTGTTTCGATCACGGAACCCTAATTGGAGTCGGTTATGGCATTGGCCACTTAATAGAAAGTGGATTAGCAGCGTAGTGGCGTCATTTGTGGTACATTGGCATGTTATCAGCGGTAGTGGCATGTTGGCATGCCCGATTAATATGTTGTTGCGGCGGGCGCGCTTTGGCTTGCTCGATTAGTATGGTGGCGCGGCAGGTGCGTTTGGCCTTTAATGTATGATGGCGAGTTTAGAGCGACTTGATTGGTCAAGAAAAGGGGTCGGCCAAACATAAGGCGCGGCCACACCTCCTAGTGCTCGTGGCGCATTTTAAAGTGACCCGATTGGTCGCAGAAGGGAGGGATCTGGCCACATGGGCGTACACACTTCTCATGTGAGGGCGCTTTTGAGCTTGACTCCTCATTTGTGGATGGAAATCTGGGGCCGTGGGGAAAGGCCCACCACAACCGGTGTGAGCGCATGTTTTAAGGCGACCATTGGTCAAGGGAAGTAGGCCCCGCTTAGACGGGGCGTGGCCAATGGCAAGTGGCACCGCTGCCGCAAGAATGGTCACCCCTTTGGCCGGTCAAGGGCTCCTGTTTTCTCGATTCTCGGGGAAAGGTTTGCACCTACTAATCCATGACCTGACACTACCTAGTTTGCCTAAAGCTTAAATTTCATTGCAAGTCTGACATATCAAGGGCACAGTAATCCTAACATTTGCAAATTGTCGTAATCGACACCCTATGTGCTGATTACCGTAGTTCTTTTTTAAGTTCATTGCCGTAGAAAGGGAAGATGCTTTCTCGATTGAATACCTTATCGCAAAGACCTTATCCTTGATATTTGGAAATTCGTGCTACTCGCTGCATGAAAGTGAACACAAATTGTCATGCCATATCAACATTAAGGGTTCACTGAGGAACATAGCACATGTGAAAGTATTCAAAGAAACTTATATTAGTGAATATAGGCAAGGTACCGAAATTTACGTGAACATCCTGAGGATGGTTGCTACATGCGCCGACCTGGATAAATTTCATGTAAAATATATTGAACGGCTCAATAAATATGTCGGTGCGAGAGGTTAACACTCACGGCTTCGTTTCCATACGCGGTGACGTCACATCGATGCAAGGTTTTTTTACAATTTTAACCCTAAGCTAAAACACCATCAGCGTGAAGATATAAAAAGTAATCACAAAGCTCTTCTGTCTCATTCTTTTAGATTCCTGAATAAGTTATTGTGAGGTTACCGATATTTCTAGGTTGTTCTTCGGAATATAAGACCAGTCATTAATTGTCTCTACTCACCTTGATTTATC
>JAJJWW010016535.1:0-46725 GCA_023531295.1 Papaver armeniacum | reverse complement strand
GTTTTATAGCTACTCCGAGTCACACGGAAGAAAAGAAGAAGAAATCACTCAATTTGAACCAAAGGGCAAAAAGGTCATTTTACGAGCGATTGATATATGGAGCCCGGTTGAGGTTAAGGGGCAACCCAATACGGAGAATACTATAGACAAGCCGGCTAAGGATAAGGAAATTTGAACCGCACAAAAAGAGAAGCAACAACAAGGCTGCGCTGCGTCCAGATTCAAGTTTTCCGTGTTCGATTCATGGGATTCGAGATGTTGATATCGATCTCGATAGGATCGATCGAGAGAGGTAAGGGTTCGATTCATCAAGAAGAGGAGGAATGCAACGGTGCTCTTGATACGTGTTCTTTTGTTTACACATGAGAAGAATAAGCAGGAGGTTTGAGCGTGACGATGGGTTGGTGGTGGAATCGATCGATTCAATTAGAGAGAGAAGAAAATGGGTGTGGTTTGATGTCACGTGCGCGTGACGGAAAGAGTAGAAGGATGAATTGGAAGAAATCGGAGGAGATGGTCTGAGAGATGAAGAGCAGAGATGGTCTTTGCTTGATTAAACAGAAGAGAGATCGGATGAAATGGGTCTACGATGGGTTGGTGGTAGTCTCTGATGTGAAGCTCAGGGAGATAGAGTTTTATGAATCGAGAAGAATGAAGCTCAGAAAGGGGTTCTGATGAGTTTGGAGCTGTTGTTAGAGGGTGGAAGCTTTGATTTTACGAAACGACAATTGGGTATGAGAGTGAGTAACGATTTGAAGCTTTGCAATTGATGAATGAGCTGAAGAAATAGATGTATGTGTTAGGTTTATTACTGAAATGAAAGAGGCTGAAATTGGCGGGAAATCTGATTAACACAAAACTCGACCAAATCGTCCTTCATGAGTTGAATCGGACCGTCCGGACGATCCGATGGCCGATCCCAGCGGAGTTCGATGGCTGATTCCGGTGAGCTGAATTGATCAAGTCGGCGAAATGCTTCGACTCATCTAAATCTTAATTTGAGTGAGCCCGATTAGGTGAGTCGAAAGCCAACCCGAGTCGACTCCACTCCTTCTCCTTGGACCATTCTGACTAACTGATTGACCGTTAAGTTTGACTTTTGACCTTAGTCCTAACCGAGAGACTGACGGAATATTCCGTCGAATATTCTCTCGACGGAGAAATTTCCGGGTTGCGGCGGTGATGTTCTCGGCCAAATTCCGGCCATAATCCCATTTTTTCTGGCGAGCAAAAATTCGGGGAATTTTCTATGGACTTCTCTCATGGGTGTGAAGACTTGGGCTAGGAATTGGATGGAGAATTGGACTCAAATTTGGAAAGAGAAGGTGGAAGAGTTGAGAAAAGCTTGGATTTGGAAATTGAATTGCAAAAGGAAAAGGATTCTACTCCTTAGAAGATTTGGAGAATATTGAAGCTTATAAATAGAGAAGTTTTCTACAACTTCTACACACCTCTCTACACACACAACACTTGTGTTTTCGCTTGCTTTTCTAAGATTTTTCTTTTTAATTACTTGTGTGAATTTGAAAATTCTTCTTTTAATTAATTATTATTTGTGTGAATTTCAAAAACATGAGTAGCTAATTTTCCTATTGATTGAGGATGAATTCCTAGTTCTTAATATGATTTGAGTTTTTGTTTTCAAATTCTATCTTGAAGTTTTTCACATGATTATCGATTGTTTTTACTAATAGGAGTGATCTTAAAGACACTCATGATTGATTGATAGATTGTTTGGAGTGCACGCTAAATTAATTTGTTAATTGATCTATATCTAGTATAAGTTAGGGAATACGTAATCGTTCTCGACACTTTACACAAGTAGAAAACACGAGACCTTGCGGAGGGATTCCGTGGAGCAATTGTGTGTAGAAACAACGCTAGAAAGTGAACCAAGCGAACCGAGTTTAACTACTAGTACTAAACCTAAATTCATAAATCTTAATGCATTAGGAATTACATCTTGTAAAAAAGCGGACCTCAAGGTGGTTCTTTTGAATAGAATCGATAACTAAGCGGACCTGTTACTCGGTGAAATTAGGGATTTTGGGGCTAGCTAAGCGGACTGCTATCCTACGGTTGGTGATAATCTGTGACTAATAACAAGTAGAAAAGGACATAACTTTAATCATTGTTTCGTAACGAAGAAGGATTCCTTGATCTTCTCTCTCTTATTGCTTTCATCTTTCGATTTCAATTGCTTTGTTTATTTTTATTTTGCTTTTTACACCCCCCCCTTTCGTGACAACTTTTACAACTAAGATCACTTGCTCCTCGTGGGAACGAACTTGACTTCCACTATATTATTTTTAATTGAGTGGAAATATTGAATTAATTTGATTGCACCTACGACACGCATCAACCCATACATAATCACAATATCATTCATACGATTATGTCGATGTCTTATATACGAAGTTCAAAAGGTAAGCGTTATACTTAGTATTGTATTCCTTAATACTACGTCTAACTAGAGTATAATCACTCACAAACTTATGATTATGTTTTCAATATGCCGACTTGAAATATGTTATGGAATGAAACAGTTCAAGTCAAATATTACTAACCTCAAGTGGAAGGATGATGTCGTCGTTGTAGCTCCTTGCTTCTTCACATTCTTCACGTCTTCACGTAATACTTGTAATGTCTCATATCCTAATATTTTCAAGCTAACCTATACGATTTTGAGTCTAGTAAATAATCAAGTGGCTCTTTAAATGAGTTTTGGTTCACTAAAATATGACAACTAAACTTGACATACCAACGCTTAGTGGGTTCAACCGAGCAATGCTATAACAATATGAAATATAAAAGAGCTCCCATATGATGTCTGGACCAACCATGTTGATTGTAGATCTTTCAAAAGCAAAGTGAAAAAAATAACGATTAATTAAGTTTATCATACGATTCTGAAATAAGAAATAACGAAGTGTAAAACCAAAAACATTACCATCACCATGTACTCAAAGAAAAATTCTTTGACCGCATTCATTGGCAGGTTTATAAATATATCCACAAGGTTGAATAGACCAAGTGCACAGTTCATCTAGTTTATGTCATTGTTGCTTTCACTGTGAAGACTGTTTGGGACACCTTCATAACTAACATCATCCGTGAAGATAACGCCCCTTCATGGCAAATGGTTAGCATTTCAACAATATCATAAGCATCATATTCAAATTACAATCAATTTCGCAGTGTAGCAAGTGCAAATTTCAGTCACAAAAGCGAATCACTAAATACTACTCTTGGCGAAGCGTAAAAGAATACTTGAGCCCCGTCAGTCCAATATTATAGTCCCTTACCAGTTGTTTTGAAAGTAGCATTAACTGGTAATTGAAGTGATTCCTCAATATTAAACTACTCATACTGGAAACCTGTATGTATGATAATAATTCAAGTCGACTTGGTTGATTTCTTAGTTATCGGGGTGCCAATTAATATCGTTACCTATCACAAAGCGTAATCTCCTAGGTGTGTATGTTGCTTTTGTCTATTTGTTGTGTTCATTCACTACTTGATACCATCCAAGTGCCCATAATATAAGACTCTAGTTTCTCACTTCTTGCTAAAGAATTAATTATGAAGCACATCCATGGGGAGAAGATCAGCTAACAAACGCAAATATATCACAAAGTAAGCCAAATTTAATATGCCAAATTTAGCAAATTTAAATATACTCGCTAATGAATGCAATTAAATATACCAAATTTAATTGTGAACCACAGACTAAGCCAATATTTTTTTTTTTAAATGACGCGTATAGGCACATAAGGAATCACAAAAATTTCCTACCCTAGCTTGAGAATAATTATATTTGTGTTTTACCTGGGCTTACAATGGACTTGGGCTACTGCTAGTAACTAAGTACACAAAAAAAATTGATCTACTCCTGGCTTAAGCGAGGAAGTCCAGATGTACATCCGCCCCTGCGTGGTGTATAACTTAATTTTCGAATCATAATCTCAACTATCAAAGACATTGTACAAAAAGACCAAAAAGTTAGACAGAATTGTTAAGGGCCATGGTGAAAGATCATTCAAGACTTGCTTGTAATGTCCCTTTAGGACACTCATTATCAATACATCTTATGTTTACCCTAATAGCTCGACAAGCAAGTACTTATAAGCATACAAAGCTCAGGTGATGACACAGCCCTAGAGTCATTCAATCATATCTTTAAGGTATTACCTGAGCATATTCATAGGATAAACCATAGCATATTATACTTGATGGAAATAGAAAGAAAATAGAGTAAGAACAAACTTACTGCTTACAAAATATAATAACAAGTGAAAACTTGTTACATTGTTTTATTAACTCTAATAGTACCCCTCAAACTGATGCATTCGATTCATTGAAGTGTATCAGTTTGTCTCTTAAGTTATCCAAAAGAGTAAGAGAGAGTCCTTTGGTGAAGACATCGGCTAACTAAAGAGAGGATGAGATGAAAGTCACGTCAACAAGTCCAGCTTGAATAAGGTCTCTGATATAATGAAAAGTTAGCTCGATGTGCTTCCTTCACGCATGAAAGATTGGATTCATGTCAAGAGCTCTAGATACTAGGTTGTCGCAGAATAGATGATGAGGAGTTTTGCAGGAGATATGTAATTCTTCAATTAAGGTACGTAGCGAGCCACATAACCTCTGAAGAAAGAAGAGGTAATGTTTTATATTGTGTTTTAGTGGATAATTTAGAGACAGTCTGTTGCTTCTTGGACTACCAGGAGACAAATTGAAACAGTGACTCAACACGCGCATGTCTCGATTGCTGAGGTTCATTTTTTGTTCTTGAAATTTCCCAAATATCCTTTCAAAAAATGATTGGGTTTGGAATGCATATGCAATGAAGAGAGTCTCAGTTAAAAAACATAATTCCTAAAGATACATTCATCTTCTGCGGTATTAAATTTTGGTAATCGCTTTCTTATTCGACTTTGCACATTGGCTCGATTAGCGACTCTTTGTTTTTCGGCAGTATGTTGGTTTCCTATGAACTCATCCATGTTCAGATTTTTAGACATGCTCTTTGAAGAATTAGATGAATGATGAAAAGTATGGAAGATGTGTGAGATTGAGAAAATCTATTGTGTGAGTTGATATGAATTTGAAGATGAGCATTTATAGGAGGGGGAATTCTTGATCGTTGGATGAAAAATAACTGAGCGATGTTCTAAGAAGAGAGCAATGGAAAGACTAACGTTGGCACTAGGATAACCAGCGAGCGTCGTTAAGACCATATAGCGATGGAGATTTTATATCGCTCGCTGGAAACTCCATCGTGTATGCGGCTAAGTGGTATATTTGACAAATTGGCACATATGTTTGCCACTTTGACATTACCCATAGTGGGTGCAAAAGTGGCAAATTTTGGTGTTTGACATGTGCATAGGAATAGGCCGAAGAGAGAAATATTGAACTAGTTATCTGATATTTCTGCTAAGGGTAGGTTGGCGAACCACTTCGCAAACCATCGATATCTGAGTTTCTGAGATACAAGAAGGTTGGTGAACCTGTTCGCAAACCTTAAGTTCAGATAGGGACTATCACGAACCACGGTGATCTGAATTTTTTTGTTGGTGGAAAAAGGCTAACAGTTGACAAACCCGGTTCACGAACCGTGTCCATCTGAGTTCACGAGCCGAGTAGGGTTATCAAACGGTTTAAAGGATTTTGGACGATTTTGGACCAACCAGAAAATTTCCAAAATAAGGGTTATTAGTGACCTCTTCAAAATGATACTACATTCCGAAAGGTTTTGCCTATTTCCCATCCCCACTTCCCCTAAATCCCATCCATATCACAAAATCATTTTTTGTTGAACTCCTTGTTGGTTGAATAAAACTCTCCCTATAATATTTTATGGGTAACTTTCATCCACCAAGACCGCAACCGTCCCCTATCTCTCTCTCTCTCTCTCTCTCTCTCTCTCTCTCTCTTCATTGGAAAATTTGTCGATTTCATACCTACAAAACAATGATTAAAACACAAAACAAAGTGACGGCCGAGTCAAACCAGGTCGCTTCTCTTTAAAATGTTTTGTGGCTCTACCTTGAGTTTTGTGCAAGTAGTTCATCCGAGAAAACTCTCTTTGAATCTCTCACGCACACAATGAGAAATCGATCACTTCTACTTTTTCTAATCTTGCTCAGGATTTTTGTTCTCTTGATTCTCAGAAAAAAAATGGTTCAAAAAACTTATTTTTATTTTTGTTTACAAAAGTGATTTTATAGCCCAACCAATGAATACGAGTTAATGAAAAATTAATTGAATTAATTGTTGCCATTAAAATTCCATTTAAATGATCAAAAAAACGGGCAAATAAATCATACCATAATTAGCGCAATTAAAATCATAATTAAGTGCAGTAAAAACGGTTTGAAAAATCTTTTCAAAATCTGCAAAAAATAATTTATAAATTCAAGAGACCCCCAACGCCCCAAGGATATATATGCGGTATATATACCCGATTAGTAGGGGAGAGACTTGAACCTAAGACCTCACCCTCAAGGCCCAAAATAATTAACCGCCAGGCCAAGCTCAAATTGTTGATATAAATGCACAAAAGAATTCTTTTAAAACATATATCCCAACAATCCCCCACTTATATTTTTAAAAACCATTGAGCAAGATTTGTATAGTGATGCGCATAAGAAAAGTATCTTTCGATTTTGAACCTTTACAAAGTATTAAATTCTCTGAACTCTGACATATAATGAACATATGCCTTTGAACTCCATAAAGAGAACATATTAATTAACACACACACAACTATACTGAGAGTAAAGTCCTAAATGCCAGCACATCACGGCCTTGTGTGTATCCTAGTTTTAATGAATGTTCTAGAGAACTGCCCATGTTCTCATAGAATGCGGACACACTTTCTCATTCACATAGGTGAGTTTATTAAAGGTACTCATGTAGCTTGGTATCGTACTCTATATAGAGCTATAGACATCATTAAGAGTTAAAGAACTCAACCTTAACCCCCTTCAAGATATCTTGCCATGGGAAAATGCATGATTCTATCTCCATATCATTTGTGAATCTTTATTCCCTTTGAACCTATTTATATGTGGGTATCCATCACAAAATGATCCAAATTCTAGTGGGAAAAAGTCCACACCTTTAAAGGTATTTAATACATTTTTCTAGTTAATCCTTTTCACAAAGGATCGGCTAAGTTCTCTTTCGACCTAGCATCCACACGTATAGAACTAGTTGTGAGAAACTCTCTAATCGTGTTTGCACTTTCGACGTATTTGTCGATTATTACCGTTATAAAAACAGTTATGTACTTTTGCAATAGTCGCGGTCCTATCGCAATAGATCATGATAGCCGCTATCGGTCTATCCCATACATGAATGTCAGAAAGCAAGTTTCTCAACCATCCTGCTTCTTCACCAGTTGCTGCTAGTGCTATCAATTCATAGTCCGTCGTAGATTGAGCTATAATTATTTATTTCTTTGACTTTCAAGACACAACACCTCCAGCAATATTAAACACATATCCATTGGTGGCCTTGGAGTAATCTGAAAGAGAGTTTTAATCGGCATCACAGTATCCTTCAGGGACTGCAGGAAATCTCTTATATTGTAATCCTGGGTTAACAATATCTTTAAGATACCGCATAACCCTGCCAACTGCATTCCAATGCTCCAAACAAGGACAACTGGTAAACCTGCATTAACCCCCACTGCATATGCAATGTCTGTTCTGGTACAATCAGTTGCATAACGAAGACTACCAATTATACTAACATATTCAGATTGTCTAATGCTGTTAGAGCACTCCTCGGTCGAATTCGCAAGTGTTGTTATCTCAAGCTTGTTTGTCAAGTTTAGGAGATCAAAAGTATAATTCTTGATTTCTAGTCTACTTATAGTTATGTTTCGGATTATGATAGAATGTGTAGTTGAGCTTATACTTCACGTCATTCATTGATTGATGACGAAGATCTACTGAGGGAAGCTGGGAGGAACTTCATCAACAAAAGGTATGTGGAGACTTAAACTTATCTATCACTCAGAGGTCTATTCTATTCTATCTCCTATTGAGACTAAGTCGTATAGCTATATAGACTTTTACATTATACACATTTGATATTTTGAGCTGAGTATAACTCGCTTATATATTTCTCGAAATATGTGTTGGAAATCTTTTTTCTTTAGCTACGTTCATTATTATATTTGACGATTTTAGTTGGAAACAATTTATTTGTTGGAAACTAAAAAATGAGTCAAAAGATGATCATGTGAAAATTGCCTTGAAACATCTTACATGATTTATGTGAGACAGTCATTTGATGTCAACTCAGAAAGTTTCGTATTGATCATTTGATCACTTGAAAATTACTTATAAGCTAATAGTTTGTATGAGACAGCTATTGTCGTCTTTTAAGGATGTTTAAATCAAAGTCTAATAAAGAGTAATTCAATAAGCATTAAACTGCGCGCAACAATCTGAAAGAGATAATTATAACGAGCATATACCTGGGCACGAATGTAACCACTTAAGGAAACACTGGCAATATGACCAATGTTAAACTGAACTGAATTCACATGGTCTTTTACAGTAATAATTCTATTTGTAGCAGAACTGCGAATTATCCAAACACACAATTCAGACTAACATCACCATAACCCTGAAGGTAACCAGATCATCTAATCAAAGAAAAAGAAGGAAAAAAATCAAAGATTTTGAACCATTTCCTAGGGATGTAGAGATCCATGTTTTGTCCTTCTTCATTCATCCTCTTGGAAAGAATTTTTGTAAGGCTCTCAAAAACTATATGAATCAATCGCTGAAAAAAAAAAAAACGAAGGCTCAAAGACTCAAAGTAACCTAATCAACGAAAAACCAAGAAGTATCATTACTTCAAATCAATGTTTTATTTTTTAGGTATTTTCACAAACACGTGACGGTCAGTTTATATGTATACATTTTTGATTTTTCTCCTAGAAGATGAAGTAGCAGTACAACAAACCAAATGAATTTAAGAAATGAAAAACAGAATATTATTCAAAGATTACCTGTTTTAACCCATGAATCCTAGCAAAACTCTGCTCTAGATTCAGTAACTTCCTACATTATAACAGATTCAGCTCAAAATTATCAAAACTCAATCGATAAATTCTCCATTTAAACCAAAAACACTAACAGATTCAACTCAAATAAAATTGCAATTTTGTAACCTTAAATAAAATTGCAATTTTGTCATAGAACTACAAAACTGAAATCAAACAAGTATCAAATAAAAACGAAAAAACAAATTTAGGGTCTTTTATATACTTTGATGAAAATCTATAAACATAACCAGAAATCTCATCTTCTTCTATTAACTGCTACATCATTAATCGGCACCACCTCCACCACTATCATCACCACGAGCACCAAAACTCACCTATTCTTTTAAATTATTGTATAAAAAAATAATCAATAAAGCCCTAAATCCCAACAAACAAGTAAATCAAAGAAAGAAATTACCTTTTCTATCTGAAAAAGTTACGGATCTACAATACAGTATGCATTGGTTTTAGTGAATCCAATCTAGATACCCTTGATAGGAAAATAGACAATACTCATCTGGTGTAACCCAATTAAGATTATCAATAGGAGAAAAAGTAGAAAAATTTCTAAATCCAAACCAACCCGATGCAAAATCAGATATTTTTAGTACCTTATGATGATGAAAGATATCACAGATTTGGTCTCGACAGGGTTATTGACAGGGGAAAGAAATGGTTTTCCGATTATGGCTTTCTAGAGAAAACAAAGAAAAGAAGAAGGTAAACATGTGAGAGAGAAAAGTATGAATGGAATATGAATGAGAGAAAGAGGTACCATCGAGATAGATCTGGATTGATGAAAAATCTTTCTCTCACAGTGGCTTTACAATTCGAATTAGAAGCTATTAGTGAGTTAATTGTATTTACGCAAATGCCCTTCTATAAAACCACTATGATAGAAATTATTTTTGCTTTTTTTCAACAAAACCACTATGGAACTCAGCACTGTACTAAACTACAGTCCAGCAGCATTGGTTTTAGTGAAGCCCAGGAAGTGGTTAAAAACCCATTTTCCACTAGTGAACCTTTGTCTGGATACAATACAGTATGCATACCAGTATGCAAACTGTTTGGTATGATTTAGGTCCGGAAACCTTGTTTGCATACCAAGTTAACGGGTTTTTTACGCTAAAGTCCGGGAACCAAGCTCTACGCATTAGATCTACGGATGGCGATGGCGTGTGATGCCGTCTGCGTCTTTGGACATGACCAAAGTCTGGAACTAAAGTTTGCGTACCCGTTTGCAAACTTAGTGGTTAACGTTCTAAAATCGGTTAAGTATGTTTTCATACTCATGAACAAAATACATTAATAAATTAAGGAATGCAATCTTTGCAAACCGTGGCTTAATGTTCATGAATTGATTTCTGTATAAATACTTTCTACGATTACGAATCAATCCGATTTTGTTTCAATTGAATCTTATATACTTCTACAAGACATATACAATTAAACAACTCTATGAGTAACACAATTAGATTCATTTGATTATCATTCATGTTTGATTGATCATCATATTTGATCTAGAAGTGTTAGATGAATGTGGATAATACAAAAGTGTTCATATGGGAAACTTCGGTCAACTATTGTTGAGCCAACTCAATATACACGTTTAGGTACGGTTACCCATATCTAAATGAAAGTATATTTCATTTGTGTGTGACAAGCTAAGACCATCTAACAGTAGAGAGATATTGCTTTGGCTTTAAGAAAACTTAGCTTGAATCTTAAATCAAGTTTTCATCTAACAATGATTACTAAGCTATCAAACCTTAATTTGAAAACTATATAAGGGAGAACTCTAGCAACTTGAAAACCTAATCCCCACACTTTCATGTGTGATACTAGTTGCATACTAGAGTCGATTCTCCTTTAGCCTAGGTTTTTCTAAAACCATTATAAGTTAACGACTTTAAGACTTAATTGGGATTCTGAAGCCAGATCCAACTATTTTCTTTGTAGTTGCGTATTATGATCTTACTTTTTCTATCGTGTTGAGTACTATCTTCTCTAAGATTTGCTCGAGATTTATCTCCGATAGGTAAGATATAAAAAGTAATCACAAAGCTCTTTGTCTCATTCTTTGTGATTCCACAATAACTTCTTCTACTACCATATAGTTAAGTTATTGTGGGGTGATTGATATTTCTAGGTTTTTCTTCGGGAATATAAGTCTGGATTATCAATTGGTTCATGTGCACCTTGATTTATCATAAGACGGAACAAACTTCATAGGTACTTCTGTGGGAGACATATTTATCTATCAAAATAGGCTTTTTTTTTGAGACAGATTTGTCTATAAGTCTTCGACTTTGGGTCGTAGCAACTCTTAGTTGTGGATGAGATCACCTAAAGGAATCAAGTGCGTAGAGTCCTGCTGGTATTCAGAGACGTAAGGAACGCGACTGTACCTTAATCGGTGCGAGACTTGGTTAGGGATCAACTACATTCCAGTCCGAAGTTAACTTGTAGTAGGCTAGTGTCTGTAGCGTCTTAATACAGTGTGGTGTTCAAATCTGGACTAGGTCCCGGGGGTTTTCTGCATTTGTGGTTTCCTCGTTAACAAAATTTCTGGTGCCTGTGTTATTTCTTTTCCGCATTATATTTGTTTAAATAATTGAAATATCACAGGTTGTGCGTAGTTCAATCAATTAGTAAATCCAACCTTTGGTTTTTGATATAAATTGATTGACACTTGGATATTGGTTTTTGATACCGTCCAAGTTGTTCCTCATAATAATCAGGCTCACGAATTCATATCTGTTTGATTTGCTGATTACATTGAGAAACAGAGATATAACTTTTGGATATCTTTCCTTGATTGAATATGACCGTCTAGTTGATTCTCTTGGAATTATATTGGAGTTAGTCCATACAGACTGACGAACGAAATATTGGGTGTGGTTGTTAGACCCCTGCTTTTTCAATTGGTATCATAGCAGGCAAACACACTAAGACCTTATAAGTCTGTGTTTGTAGCAACCCGACTCTATGAACAGAAGTGCCATCTTTGTAAACGTACCGCCAGTCTTCGATGGCTCGAATTACCTATGGTGGAAAATTGTTATGCGTGCCTTTCTTCAAGCGCGTGATTTTCAAAAATGGGTTCGTGTTGTTAATGGCTATAATCCTCCAATGGTTACAGTAGACGGTGTATCCATTGCAAAGAATATTGGTGAGTATGAAGATCATGAGATTCTTACTGCAAAGAAAAATTCTGACGGTTTGAATGTTATCATCCATGCCATTATCCCAGATCTTCAGCACCATGTGACTATGTGCACTCGGTCTAAAGATGATTGGGATATCTTAGAAACTGGATTTGAAGGGAATACCTCAGAGAAAGAAGATAGGCTTCAAAACCTAAATTCTGATTGGGAAAACCTTCGTATGGCTGATGAAGATTCATTTGATGAGTTTAATCACAAAGTGTCTGAAATTGTTAATGCATCTTTTGCATAGGGTAAGAATATTCCTGAAAAGAATATTGTGATGAAAATTCTCAGATCGTTGTCAGCTAGATACGACTCTAAGAAACATGCCATCGTTGACGGAAATAACCTTGATACTCTTTCCTGAAATACTCTTGTTGGAAAGCTAAAGATTTTTGATCTTGAACTAAGTAAAAGAGAAAAAATTAGCATGTATTGCAATTTTGTTGCCACATATGATGTAAATTCTCTATGTTCTAAATTGATAGATATGAAGGATGGGAATTGTTTTAATTCAACTCTTTCACTATGTGTACAACAGTTAAATAAAACTCTTAGGAGGAGAAAAAGAAAGTCTCGTAAAAAATATTCTTCAATCAATGAAATGGATAGGAAAGTTCACAAAGATTATGATAATGGAACTTGTTCCAAGTGCTATAAATGTGATCATCACATCTCTTGCTAGAGCATAAGTCGGTTGAACCCACCAAGCGTTGGTATGTCAAGTTTGGTTGTCATATTTTAGTGAATCAAAACTCATTTAAAGAGTCGCTTGATTATGTACTAGAGTCAACTTCGTATAGGTTAGCTTGAAAGTATTAGGATATGAGACATTACAAGTATTACGAAGATTTGAAGAAGTGAATAAGTAAGGAGCTACAATGACAACATTATCCTTCCACTTGATCGAGGTTAGTGATATTTGACTTGAGCTATTTCATTCCCTAACGTATCTTTCAAGTCGTGCATATTGAAAACATAACTGCGAAGCATGAATGATTATACTCTAGTTAGACGTAGTATTAAGGAATACAATACGAAGTTTATTGCTTAACCATTAAACTTTTTATATAAGACATCTACATAATCGTATGAATGCTATTGTGATTATGTATGGGTATGAGGTGAAGATTTCATCCTATGAAACAATGTTTTACATTCGTTTAAAGGAAGTAAATTCATAAACTTTTTTTTGTGAATCGAAAGGAAAATCGCCGGGCTTATTGGTATTGTTATTCATTGCATATCTTTTGAACTACCAATATGTGTGATTAGTATAACCGCTCATGAATTGTTTATGTTCATGGTAAAACTATTCACAAATACTTGACTTTTGTATTGGTATAACTTTTATTAGTGAAACCGATCTTAAGTAATCACCTGAGATAGTATGATCGATTTAGTGTTATTGGTATGACCAACTCTAGGCAAAGGGGAACCGATCCTATGAAGAGGTGAAACCTATCACAAGAGGGGGAATCGATCCTTGTATGAGGTGCAGTAAGTTTCTAGATATTGGGAACCGATCCTATGAACATGTACAACACGTTTTTAGACATTGGGAACTGATCCTATGGACATGTGCAACAAATACAAGTTAGATACCATATATATGTGGGGAACCGATCCTAGTACCTAGTCAACCGAATTTTCATAAAGCTAGTGTGACTAATCCAGTACTCACATGGAGGTAGAAATGAAACTTGTTTTGGTAGAACCGTGAAACCCATGATTGGTGATTGAGTGTTCTTGATCAATCACATAGTTCTTGAAAGTTATATGAACCAATTCTAAACTTGTTTGGAAGTGTGGCAAATCGGTTTCAAGATTGTAAGTATGAAAGAGGACTTACAAAGTTATGATTTCGACATTCTTTGAACATGTGCAGTAACGCTTATCTTTAATTGTTCAAAGATATTCCTTAATAGCTAAAGGAAAAAATCCCGGATCGAAAAATAAGTTGAGAATCTTTTAATTAAGGTTTTTAATTTTATGTTTGGAAAATGAAAATTAGTAATGTGCATAAGCTAGTTGGAGATTTTCTAAGAGATTTTCGGTCAATGTTTGGACAAAGCATTTCCAGGAATTACGGAAACCGGATCTGGAATATATTGCATATCTTGAGAATATTTTCGGTTTTGGAAATTCCTTGGTGTCCAAACTTTCTTGTCTATAAATATCAAAGTTTGCATTTCTAGCAAACTAATCCTCAGAGCCAGCAAAACTACCTAGTTGTGTTGTTACCGGTGGAGCCGCCTATTCGGAGAGGAAAGCAACCTAATTAGGCAAAATCTCTTACGGCCGCTCGGTTTAAAGACTTCTTTGGGATTGAGAAGCTCTGTTAGTACCGTTGGTGGGAAACTAGATAATTGCGGTTTATTATTTGTTTTCGATTGATTTGATTGACTAATGGTTGTTGAACTATGATTGAACCTAGTTTGTTTATGCTTGAGAATCTTCTCTTCTGATATAAGATTCACTCAAACTAGATCGAAGTTTTGACGGGGATATTTAGACTGTTTGTAGATCTAAAGACTTCTTGTGATAATCCATTGTTAACAGACTCCGTTCTGTGCGTGATTGATCACAAGAGATTCAAGTTGATTGTGTGCAGGTGTTAAATGAAGATCTAAGAAGATTTGAAGACGAAGAAGATTTCTGATTTGGGTTCATAATCTTTGGTGTGCACAATACTTGTTTCGGTTAAAGAGGATCCAACTATAATCGGTTTATCCTTGTGATTGATTGGATTAATTAGTTGAGTAGATCGGCATCAATACGTTTCTTTGTGATTAAAAGTATTGATTGCAAAATATTAACAATTACTTTGGTAGTTGTTGATAAGATAGATCTAAGGACCTGACAAAGGAGTTTGTTGTGATAAACGGAAGAGCCTTTTGTCGAACTCACATCACTTGGTTGAAAAGAGTTGATACCAAACATATTTGTTGTTCCTTTGCTGTTTGGAATACGAACCAAAGGAATTGTTCCAAGTACGTGACTTATTACAAGTTGGAGGCGTAGGAATACAGACGGAACTAGGTGAACTATAGGTTTAGTTGCTTGGTCTCAACTATAAGAAGTTGGTTTGATTTTGTGTAGCGGCTTAATCCTGAGAGTATTTAATTCTGGACAAGGTCCCGGGGTTTTTCTGCATTTGCGGTTTCCTCGTTAACAAAATCTTGTTGTGTCACTTACTTTTATTTTCCGCAATTATAATTGTTGTTATTATAATTTAAAGTAAATTACACAAACGTTAATTCCTATTTACATGATAGTAATACTATTGTGTTTGGTTAAGTCCGAACCTCTTATCAATTAAACATACTTCGTTGTTGAATTGTCTCGATCTTGTATCCATAGACGATCACACGAAGTGTGAACCGATTATTTGTATTGTCTCGACTCAGTCCATAGACAATCACTTTCGGAGAAAGCACTTATAGGTGGAATTTTTTTAGATTGAGGTATATTTGGGTACCCTCGTCTTTTCATCTCTGTCTCTCCTAATAAAGAGGTTATTGAGATAACCAAAGCATGGATGACAACTCTTGACTACTATCCCGAGGAATAAGCATGTGAAAGTTATCTCACTTATTTTGCTGATAATCACACTTGTCTTTCCAACAGTTGATTATTCCATGATAAACAATCTAACTTCTCCAGAAGAGAAAATTAATCTCTTGACCAAAAATCTATACTCAATTAAGAGAATGTTTCAACTGGAGAAGGAAGCCTGGATTAAAAGGGTTGAAAATCTGGAATGTCAACTGAAAAAGTTAAGACAAGAGAATGCGACTTCTCGCAATCGTGATTTTAAGAAGAAAGATCGATTATCTTCGATAAACTCTTATAAACCAAATCAGCATATTACTCCTGAGATATGTCATGTTCAAATTTCTCATATATTGAGAAAGACATGATAAAATACAATGGCACGACAAATCCTAAGTGTCCCTTGTATAAAAACCAGGATTTCCTAGAGACGGATTGCACAAAGGTTCTTTAAAAACCTTCTTCTATTAATTTACTTTATCAGAAGAAGAAAAGAAAATCTCATAAGAAATCTACACCACCTTCGAAAGAGATATTCAGAACCATTCATAGTTTGCAAAAATCGATAAACAAGGTTTTCAGAATATTAAAGGAAAGAAAGATGTTGTTTCTCAATCTTCCCTCCACAAAGAGAAATCAGAAACAAGGAATAACGAAATTAAATACCTCTCCTAAGAAACCACCCGATTCCAAGATTAAAATTTGTAATTGTTCTAAGATTGTTCTTCTTTTTTTTTACCTTGTACAAGAACTATAATCTCCAAGAGGGATGTGAAAAGATTTGGGATATTTAATGTTTGGTACCCAGCAAATGTCCAACACATTGCTTTGGTACCCAACATTTTAAATATTAAGGGATGGTACCTGGACTGACGGTTGACTGTTAAAGTCAAAGTTTGACCAAGCTGTTTTTTTTATTTGTTATTTTATAATTATATTTTTATTAATTATTATTATCCATTTATACATATTTACCCCTACTGCAATTTTAGTTATCCAATCAATCTTGGTATTGACTGTCGGAGAGTCGAGGATAAATTGATTCCCGAACAATAAAACCATTTCAGATCTTCACCACACTAATCATACCACACTAAATTGGTATCACACTAATTTATTGATCAACTCAACCCTAACTTTAATACCAAATTTGTATTCGAGATAGTAAATTTGCTGTAAAACCACAACTAGCAGGCAGGACGGCGGCGACGACATCTCCAATGATTGCAGGAAGTTGATAAAGACAGTGTAGTTTGGTGGTGGATTTGGATCTTCAATTTTCTGCTTCTCGTGGCGGTGCAGATTATATCGATGGTGTAATTAATGGTGGTGAGATCTTGGGAAGGGGACAGTAGTTTTATGGTTTACAATGGTGGTGTTGCCATTGTTTTAAAAGAAGCTGTTAGGGGTAGTGTTAATGGATATCGATATCAGTGGATTTAATATTCTTATATTTTAAATTTTTTTCTCTTCGTACTCTCACTGATTCAAGTAAACTCAGTTACGAAATTTTCGATTTTGTTAGAGAGTGTATGGGTTTCCATGTTATTGGTTCCATTGATACTTTATACTTTGATTCAACTGTGTAGTAGGAAACACTAATGGTTTTTGAAAAAAAATTAATGGCGATAGACTGGTATTGAAATTGGATTTAGAAGTTAGGGATTAATTGTTCCGTTTGTTAAATGTGTAATTAATATGAAAGTGACGGGTAAAAGTTTAAAATATCAAATTTTATTAAAAAAGTTGAACTAATACAGTAATACCTAGTCAAACAAAAAAAAATCACGGTCAACGGTTTAACTTGACAGTCTCTAAAGGATCCAGGTACCAACCCTTAATATTTAGAATGTTGGGTACCAAAGCAATGTGTTGGACATTTTTCGGGTACCAAACATTAAATATCCCAAAAGATTTTTGTTGCTTTACAATTCTTGAGTCATTCAAAATTCTACTGCTGGCTTGTTTCTGTATCTCCATCAATTGTTCGAATTTCGGTTATTGAGCTAAGGACCGTTTTTGTGCATATGAACGTTTTTCCTAATAAAAGTTTTTGAGATATCTAAAAAATTTGTTAGGGTTTTGGTCAAAGGTATTTTTGGGAATTTATCCCATATCTTCTTCCTTTTAAGTTGGAAGATTTCATTCCCTTAAGCAAGCATTTCATTTACCTTTTCTGTCATGTCCTCATCAAGTCTTTCCAATAAGGAAGATGATGTCTGGACTCTTCTATTTCCTCTAAGAAAATTCGTTTTGATTCCTCTGATAATGAGATGTGTCAAGACAAACGTGATTCCTCATCTGATGTGAATCTCACTGTCTCTCATTTTGAAAATCTCTCATTAAGCATGAATCTCGTCTTGGAACAAGTACGTGCCCTGAAGAGTGAACTTGAATCTTCAACAAAAAGACTTGATGACAAGAGGGATAATCTTGAATCCAGGATTGTTCTTAACGAAGATGAGCTTGATGATTATAGGGAATATGAGAAGAGTCTTCAAAGTTAGTGAAATAACATTTGAGTCTTGCTAAAATAATGTCTAGGAAACTTCTTATGAGAATATATTTTTGTGTTTTTAAGAAGGGTAACTAGGGTTTGGAATAACAAATATTGTGATTACACATAGCTATTTCCAACGATTTCATCTTGCAATGTTTTTATATTTATTTATTTAAATTCTAAGTTATTTGGAAGATGATTTTTCAGTATTTAATCTTTATTGGTTTTATATATTGCAAAAATATTTTATGGGATATGTATGTTTACGTCTGTGAATTATGATTATCTCATATATGTCAAAAGTTAAGTTTATTATGTCTTTATGCAAATATTGATAAAAGATAGAATGAACTTTTGAATATTCTACAGTATTGATCTTTCCCTAGTATTGTATGGCTTCATAGGTTTTCTTATGTTGAGTATTTCCGATTAAATTAATCATTGGGTCTCTTTTGGTTAATTTATTCGAGTTTTCTGGATACAAATTCATGTTCCATGTAATTTGTTAATGTCCAAAGAAATCCTTCTTTTCTTGTAAAAGTAAGGTCGCTCTTGTTGTTCCTTTAGGAATGACATATTATGGGGGAGAGTTCTTAATTGAACTTGTGCTTAATTGTCAAATCTTTGTGGGGAGTGCGGCTGTGGAATTTTGTAGGAGTTATCTTGTATCTGTATAAACTCCATGATGAATACACTAAGTTTCGACTATGTGAAATCATCGAAACCAAGATGATATGTTGTCTTTTAGTCATGAATAATCTCTTTGAAAATTTCATTATGATCCCGTTAGTTTTCGTACCTTTGCCAATTTTTATTGATAAAAAGGGGGAGAATTATTTTGTAGTTCACACTACATACATATGGTTTACGGATCATTATGTAAGGGGGAGTGGTGTGATCAATTATTGATTAAGGGGGGGTGATACATATCACCGTAGTATTATTGTCAAAGTTGTGATACAATTGAACTTTGATGTTGTGTAATAATACTATGGCACTGTATAACAATAATTGAGAACATCTGTTTTCTTATTGTTATGGCTACTGATCTTCAAAAAAAATGATGCTGAGTTGAACACGTTCAGAATTGCTGGAGTACTTGAAGTGACGAAGAATTCAAGGAATGTTGAAGAACCAAGGAAATCAAGCATGTTGGATGAGAAGCTACAAAGTTTATTTATTTTGTAATCCATATGTATTGATAGTTTTGTCACTAAAATTGACAAAGGGGGAGATTGTTAGAGCACTGCTCGGTCGAACTCGCAAGCTTTACTATCTCAAGCTTATTTGTCAAGTTTAGGTGATCAAAACTGTAAATCTTGATTTCTAGTCTACTTATAGCTATGTCTCGGATTAGGATAGAATGTGTAGTTGAGCTTAGACTTCACGACGTTCATCGATTGAAGACGAAGATCTACTGAGGGGAGCTTGGAGGAACTTCATCAACAAAAGGTGTATGGAGACTTAAACTTATCTATCACTCAGAAGTGTATTCTATTTTATATCCTATTGAGACTAAGTCGTATAGCTATTACGTTATACACATTTGATATTTCAAGCTGAGTATAACTCGCTTATATATTTCTAGAAATATGTGTTGGAAAGCTTTTTGCTTTAGCAACGTTCATCATTATACTTGACGAGTTTAGTTGGAAACAATTTATTTGTTGGAAACTAAATAATTAGTCAAAAGATGATCATGTGAAAATTGTCGTGAAACATCTTACATGATTTGTGTGAGACAGCTATTGTCGTCTTTTAAGGATGTTTCAATAATTGAAATGGGAATTGAGAATGATTAACCTTCGTCTGGATACAATACAGTTTATGGTCTGAAATGAAAGATAGAGCTAGAGAAAGAGGGGCAGAAGGTCTGAAAATTGTTGTTAGAAAATGTATCAGTTCATGGTTGTTTTCTTTTATCAAGTTACAACTTACCACAAGTACCCTTGGAGTCTTGGACACATGTAACCCATGTGTTAAGTGGTTGTTTTTCACTCTTTGGACTTGTGTAGATCTCACATACTGCGCACAAACGTGTTCGTTTCTTATTTTTTGAGAATGAGTAGCGTTTTATGCCGGCGTCATGTCTAGGCTACGTGGTGATGTATCCTTTTTTTCCTTTTTTTTTTCTTTTTTCTTTTTTCTGTTTTTGAGACCTATACTTCACATCAAGATTTCTTTTTATAGGCATTACCCAAAGCATAGCATCCCTTCCGCCCTCGTGCCATTATGGCACGGGCAATCCTGCATTAGCCATTATTTGCCTCGACTTATTGTACTGCTCCGTGGGATTACCAGTATTTCCGATAAAATTGTATTCTATATCTCTGAACATTTTTCAACTGAATCCAATTAACTTTTCAACTGTATATACAATTTTAGAAATTGTTTTAAATCTCTTTACAAAGAAATATGATATATTTCTTTGAACATCTCTTTACTTTACAATTTTTCTTTACAAATTTACAAGTTCGACACCATGTCATTATGGCGGAACTAAATTGTGGGTACAAAATTTATTTCTGTGTCAATTTTTCAGTCGGCCGTCCCACCGTGGCAGCGGTCATCTAGTTAGAATCTCATATTGATGCGATGAAAATAATGAAAATAAACTAGAACTGAGATGACGGGAAAAAATGTAATTTTCATAGATCTTTCAATTAGGTTTTATTGAACTCAATCATTCCCAAATTTAATAATTCCATACTAATGGATTATTTTTCTTCAATTGGTCCACTGCCGTATTATGTACGGAAATAGAAGTAAGTTTCGCAATTCAATTCTCGAACCTGATTAAAATGGTGATTTGGCAATTAACTTCCAACCCGATCAATTTGGTGGTGGTGGTTGTGCGACTTTAGGTTAACTAAGGACAGGGACGGACCCGTACATGGTGTAAGGCGATTACTAAGCGGCCGTAGACCGCGGCGAATTTTTAGAGCATTTTAGATTATATACGTTGCAAATATGTTGTGTAGAGAATGTAGTATAAGAGTAATTTAAAGAAAGAAAGAATGAGTTTCGACTGATATTGGAAGGAAGAAAGTGAAAATACGTAAAACTACAACTAAAGTTCAGTAAGTTCTTGTAATTTCTTAGCTAATTTGTACACATATTTAGCTATAAGTGGGCTAAACTCTGTAAACATTCAAATTACTCATAGGTAAAATAAAATCTCCATAAATAACACCCAGGCTATAGCCCCCTTTAGCCCCTTGATGGGTCCGCCAGAGAATAACATGAGTTTTTTTTTACCCAATTTATAAAAAAAATTACAAAATCTGATTTGTGCGTCTGGGATGGAAATTAGAAAAGGCGGGTATGGGAAATAGGTAAAACCTTCTGAAATACACTCAGAGTGATATATTCGCCTTGTTGAAGGTTTTCAAATGGAATACTTTAAAGAACCTAAAATGTTGAAAAATTGTTGAATTATGCCTGCAAAATAATCACAAAAAACAAAAAAAAACATTGTTATGGCTGAGTCGCGGACTAGGTCGCTTTCTTTAAGACGTTTCGCGGCTCTTCCCAAGATTGTGCAAGCAGTTCTTCCATGCCGCGTCGTCCCCATGATAAAACAGCCGAGTTCAATATCTCTTTCACAATCACTCTTGCACTGTGAGGAATGTGATACTACTACACTTCATTCTTGCTCAGAATCTCTTATAGAAAACAAATGATGTTCACAGATTGTTTTCTTTCACAAAAAATATTTCCTTTGAAAACACAAAACATAATGAAGAACTCAACTCTCTCAATTTGTTTTTCCAACCAAAATCTCTTTTTATATTAAAAGGTTTTAACATAATTTAAACAAATATAATTATGGTGTAGTTAACACCATTAACTCCACAATATGAAACCCTCAAAGTTATAATGGTGTAGTTAACACCATTAAAAGCAGAAATATGAAACGGTCAAATTAATTATACCAAAATTAGTTTTCCTTTAAGAAACTTAAATGCTATTAAAAACTTTGTTTTTATTTATTGGGAAGTAAATTTATGTTTTAAATAGATATTCCCAACAATCCCCCACTTATATTTTTAAAACATTGAGCAAGAACGTACAAAGTTGTGCATAAGCAAAGGTGTCTCGCGACTTAAACCTTTACGTAGTGTTAATCGACTCTCTTAAAATCTGACCATAGACTGAACATAAGTCTTGAACTCTAGGAGATAAAAAGATTGCTTAACACACACGACTATACTAGTGTAAAGTCTAAAGCCAGCACATTACGACCATGTGCTTGTATCCCAGTTTTAATGAATGATCTAGAGAACTGCCCATATTCTCATAGAAAGCGGCAACACTTTCACATTCACATAGGTGAGTTTATCAAGAGTACTCCTGAAAGTACCCCACTCTAAATAGAGATATAAACATCATTAAGAGTTTAAGAAATTAAAAACTAAAAATTAAACTCAGCCTCTGCTCCCTTCAGGATATCATACCGTGGGATGAATTCTTCAAAAGCATGATTCTCACATCTCCATATTATCTATGACTTGGAGTCCCATTTGAACCTATATTTTGGGATCTCACTCCATAGGTAAGGGTTACCCTTTTGAACCTACTTTTGAGACCTTGAGTTATAGGTTGGTAACCGCATCATAAATAACTCAATCTCAATGATGCATATCATCCATGACTTCGTCTAGTCCCTTTAAACCTATTTCTAGGTTCGGTATCCGTCACAGATGACTCAATCTCAATGGGCATCAACCTCATCCCTAAGATGTATTCACATCTTCTTATCAATCCTTTCGTCAAAGGACTAATGAAAAATCTTTTCAGACACTATATAATCCATTTTCTCATAAAATCAACTCTTATAGTTGTCATTACGTTCTCAATTCATGCAATAGCCGCGGTACTATCACATTGGATTAATATGTCTGTTCCTCTATCTATTAGAGGATCAAGGATTCAACTGAAAGGATGTCCAATCAGCTTCGCAGTATCCTTAAAGGATTGCGGTAACCATTTAGATAGTGTATTTCTAGGTGTAAGATGTGTTTGAAACACCTCATAACCTTCTCAATATTTTGCCAATTTTCCACACTAGGATTGGTAAATCTGAATATAAAACCCCCACTATGGAAGCAATATATTACACCCCCACTACAAAAAATACTTATATATATATATATAGTCAATCACGTAGCAAAGAAGCATACTGAGCTACCATACTCATGTCTAGTTCAATCACACACAATCTCAAAAGCATTAGCACTGAACCAAATGAGTGAAAACTAATTTAAGTCAGACTATATATATTTCTATCTCTATTTAAAATTATATTTTCATTGAAATGAAATAGATCCAAAGAAAATAGAAAATTCATTTCAAAAACATACACCATCTTCACTCAAATCCTTCATGTCAAATAGTAAAATAAGCATGTTCTTAGTTTCATTTTCATCATATAAGTTAGAAAAAAAAATTCAATAATTCACTTATGCATACAAAACAAAGAGTATTGTGCATTTCACTTTCATCAATTCTGAAATCATTCAAATGAATCAAGTAAACAATTTTTATTTTTAATTGTTTTAAAGTTGTCTTCAGAATATAAATGATAACTTATCTAACTTATACGCTTTCTTTTATTATAGAAACTACACAGTTTTCCATGCTTTGTTTTCATAGATTCTCATTTTTAACTTACACAAAAGTATATATTTCTACTTATGACTATGACAAATCATACATTATAGAAACAACATCAACAAAACAAGCATGTAAGTTAATCTAGCAACATGAATACAAGTGTGAACAATTTTCTGTTTGCTTCTAAAAACAATAAGCTCACGAATTTATTTTTCCAAAGATTAACTTTTTAAGAACAAAGTTACTTTCTATATATGAGAAGTTATCTTCAAAATTATAAGCAACAAAATATTCATGACTCAATTTTAGTCTCACTATAATTATGCATTTCTAGGTTCATTCTTAGTGAATTACTGGTCACCTTCATTTTTCTAGTTCCTCTAAATTAAATCAAAGTTTGTAAAACATAGGGTATGGAACCCCCACTATCTTTGACTCAAACAAGAATTTCAAAACAATATCCAAAGATCCTAAAAGTTGTGAAAAACTGATGAACCAATGATCTAAACCCAAAACGTTTTGCACATTATAGAGAATAAAAATTCAAACCATATTTCGTGAAAGCAACATTACCCAATTCACTACTCAAAATATATTTGATATCAGGACAAGTTACTCGAAGCATCTTTATAAAATTCTCAAATATTTTATTTCATCCAATATCATTGCAAGTTGCGTAAGATTTGAAAATGTACATGCTTTTATGAGTTAGGTAAGGTTATTACATACATGTTACTCAACGATTTACCAAGTTCATAAGAAAATATAACATGCTCATATTCATGACTAACTCATTGATTTCTTAAAAGCATTACAAAATCTCATAAATTCAAATATTCAAAATTCAATTAATGTTATGATAAAATTGTAATATTATATTCAAACATTTTATCCATAACCTATCATTTGTAGTAGTGCAATGGTCAAATTCAACAAATTTCTAATCTCAATCTTGTTAATAACAAGATAAGCGGAATGTTGGAGGTTAGATTCAAGCGAGACTATTGAAGCTGCAACAAGTTTGGAAACCAAGTTTACTTGGTTGTTACGTTTAAGAAGTCTGTCATGAATATTATAAAAGTTTACCAAGCTATACTTGGAAGCTACGTTTGGTCTTTTATTAGTAGTTTGATTATCTAGGAAGTTAGTTATTTTTTGGAACTCTGATTGCCTTTGAACTAGTATAAATAGTCTATATGGCTTAATAGTTTTGTATGCGCATCCGAAGGGTTTATCGGTTTTAATAAACTCTTGTTTAGCAAAAGTTCTTTGTGTGTTCTTCTTTCTTTTAGTTTTATCTTCTTGTCAGATCCTACATCTGGCATCAAGAGCTACAAGATCCTAGGACTGTGAGAAAGAAATTGCAGGGGAAGATGGCATCCAGTTCAAGATCATTAAAGGTTCTAGTATTTGAAGGGAATAATTTTGAGCATCGGAGAATACAGATGGAGAACATATTCAAATACCAAGAGGTATGGGATATTGTTGACATCGGTTACGTTGAACCTGAAGCTAATGCAACTTCAACTCCTGAGCAAACATCAGCTTTACAAGAAAATAGGAAAAAGAATGTGAAAGCTACATATATTCTTCATCAAGGAGTACATGAATCTCTCTTTTATAGAATTGTGTACATCAGTGAAGCAAAGAAGGCTTGGGATGCTCTGAAAACATATTACAAGGGGTCTGATAAAGTAAAGAAGGTACGACTACAAACCCTAAGAAGAAAATATGAGTTATTACAGATGGAATCATCATAGAAAATATCAGATTTCTTCTCAAGAACATTAAGTGTAGTTAATGAGATGAAATCTAATGGAGATACTATAGAAGATGCTGCAATTGTGGAGAAGATTATACGGAGTTTGCCAGAAACTTTTGAAGCAAAAGTAACAGCAATAGAAGAATGCAATTCAGCAGCAACCATGAGTTTAGATGAAATATTAGGTTCATTACAAGCCTATGAACAGAGGAAGACAGAGAATTTGCTTAAGAAACCAGCTGAGGAAGCACTTCAAAGTAAGATTAACTGGAGTAATGGTCAATCATCAAACTCATATAGAAAACCAAAGAACAACTTTGACAGAAGCAAGGTACGTTGTTTTAATTGCAATAATTTAGGTCACTTTAGAAGAGAGTGTCCTGAAAAGAAAGTTGAAAAACGGAACAATGCAAACTTTGTTGAGAAAGAACAAGAGGATTCTGAAGTTGTTTTACTGGCATGTTTTACAGCTCAGGAACACAATAAAAATAAGTGGTATCTTGATACTGGGTGTAGTAATCACATGTGCGGAGTAAAAGAGCTATTTGTGGATTTAGATGAATCAGTATCCACAAGTGTTAAATTTGGGAACAATGAGACAGTTCTTGTAATGGAAAAAGGGGAGATTGGTATTATTCTCAAGAATAGAGTTTATTCATATATCTTAGATGTGTATTGTGTTCCTGGTCTACATCAAAATCTACTTAGTGTTGAGCAATTAGTAGAAAGAGGTTATAGTATGAATCTCTCAGATGGAGTTTGCTCAATACGTGACAAAAATAGGAAACTGATTGCAAAGGTGAATATGACCAAGAATAGGTTATTTCCTTTGAATATACAATATCAAAAGGAGATATGCTATAATTCAGAAGTACAAGAAAGTTCAGCAACAGTACCAGAAAATTCAGCAGCAGTACAAGAAGGTTCATCAACACAGGATGATACATGGCTATGGCATATGAGGTTAGGACATGTCAATTTTAATAGTTTGCAATTATTATCAAAAAATGAGATGTTTTCAGGTTTACCATCAATAAACTATCCTGAGAAAAAGTGTGAAAGTTGCATATTTGGTAAGAAACACAAAGAACCTTTTCCTGTGGGAAAAGCAAGAATAACAAGACAACCTCTGGAGTTAGTTCATTCCGATCTCTGTGGTCCTATGGAAGAAATTTCACGTGGAGGAAATAGATATTTCATCACATTCATTGATGATTTTAGTAGAAAAGCATGGGTTTATCTACTAAAGCAAAAGAGTGAAGCTGCTAATGCTTTTAAGAACTTTAAAGCATTTGTTGAAAAACAAAGTGAGAAGAAAATCAAAATTTTACGTACTGATTGAGGGGAGTACACTATAAATGACAAGTTTCTAGAAGACTGTGGTATTCAACATCAAATGACAGCAAGATACACTCCACAACAAAACGGTGTAGCAGAAAGAAAGAATAGAACTATAGTAGAGATGATCCGTACAATGAGAAGAGCTAAAAATCTGCCAAAGGAGTTCTGGGGAGAAACTGTATCATGTGCAGTTTATTTTTTGAATAGATGTCCTACCAGATGTCTACTAGACAAAACTCCAGAAGAAGCACTGACAGGGAGAAGACCTAGTGTTAGACATCTCAAGGTGTTTGGGTGCATAGCATATGCACACATACCAACAGAAATTCGAAAGAAACTAGACAACAAGAGTGAAAATGTATTTTCCTTGGATACAGTGTCGCTACAAAGGGATATAATCTATATAATCCTGATACAGGAAAGATGATCATTAGTCGAGATGTTATTTTTGATGAATCAAGTCAGTGGAACTGGAAATCAACAAAAGAAAATATTGTTGTTAATGAACGAGAAATTGTAACTTTGCAAGATACTGTTACAGAAAATACTACTCCTACTACTATGGAAACTGCAACACAGCAAGAAGGAGAAGTAACAACACGACCTATGCGTAATCGTGTTGCACCAAGATGACTTGAAGATTATGTGGTGACAAGAGATGATGAACATGAAGATGAAGATTTTATTAACTTTGCTTTATTTGGAGATAGTGATCCAATAAATTTTGAAGAAGCATCTCGAACTGAAGGTTGGAAAGAAGCAATGGATAATGAAATTCATGCAATTAAAAAGAATGAAACATGGAAACTCACTACACTTTCGCATGATAAGAAAACCATTGGAGTTAAATGGGTTTACAAGATAAAGTACAGACCTAATGGTAAAATTGATCATCTTAAAGCTAGATTGGTTGTTAAGGGGTACAAACAACAATATGGAATTGATTATTTTGAAGTCTTTGCTCCTGTTGCAAGACTTGATACTGTGAGATTATTAATTGCAATTGCTGCGCAACTCAAGTTCAAAATTTATCAGATGGATGTGAAGTCTGCATTTCTGAATGGTGTGCTTGAAGAAGAAGTGTATGTTGAACAACCTGATGGATATATAAAAGAATGAGAAGAAAATTGTGTTTACAAGCTACACAAAGTATTGTATGGATTAAAGGAAGCACCACGTGCTTGGTATACACGAATTGATACATACTTTATCAATAGTGGTTTTGAAAAGTGTCCATATGAACATACACTTTATATGAAGACTGATTCTCAGGGTAATATGATTATTGTGCATCTATATGTTGATGATCTTATCTTCATGGGCAACAATATGGATATGATCAAGGAATTTAGGGAGGCCATGATAAGAGAATTTGAGATGACTGATCTAGGTCTCATGTCTTACTTTCTTGGACTTGAAGTTCTTCAGACAGAAGATGGAATATTTGTCTCCAACAAAGATATGCAAAGGAGACTCTGAAGCGCTTCAAGATGAGTGATTGCAAACCTATTTTAACCCCTTTTGAAAGTAGGTTAAAACTTACAAAAAAAGGAACTAGTGAACTTGTAAATCCAACAGATTATAAGTGTTTGGTGGGAAGTTTACGTTATTTAACTTCTACAAGACCAGATATTGTTTTTGGAGTAGGGTTGATCAGCCGGTTTGTGGAATCTCCAAAGCAATCTCATCTGCAAGCTGCAAAGAGGATTTTGAGGTATCTGTGGAACAATTGATTATGGTATTTTATACAACTCTACAGAAACTATGAATTTAGTTGGGTACACTGACAGTGATTGGGCTGGAGATGTTGAAGAGAGAAAAAACACCTAAGGATATGCTTTTCATATAGGATCTGGGTATTTTTCATGGTCATCCAAGAAATAACAAGTAGTTGCTCTATCAACAACAGAAGTAGAATACATATTTGCAGCTTCATGTGCTACACATGCAGTTTGGTTAAGAAGAATGTTGAAATCTATTTTCAATGAGCAAAAGACTCCTACTCAAATAGTGTGTGACAATGAATCAACTATTGTTCTTACAAAAAACCCTGTTTTTCATGGGAGAAGTAAGCATATCGACATCAAATATCATTATATTCGAGAACTGGTCAACAATAAAGAGATTGATGTTGAGTACTGCTAGAACAATGAGCAAGTAGCAGACATATTTACAAAACATGTGAAAAGTGACACTTTTGTGTACTTAAGAGGAAAACTTGGAATGATGGGATTGCATAGTCTCGACTTGAGGGAGGCTGTTGGAGGTTAGATTCAAGCGAGACTATTGAAGCTGCAACGAGTTTGGAACCAAGTTTACTTGGTTGTTATGTTTAACAAGTCTGTCATGAATATTCTAGAAGTTTACCAAGCTATACTTGGAAGCTACGTTTGGTCTTTTATTGGTAGTTTGATTATCTAGGAAGTTAGTTATTTTTTGGAACTCTAATTGCCTTTGAACTAGTATAAATAGGCTATATGGCTTAATAGTTTTGTATGCACATCAGAAGGGTTTATCGGTTTTAATAAACTCTTGTTTAGCAAAAGTTCTTTGTGTGTTCTTCTTTCTTTTAGTTTTATCTTCTTGTCAGATCCTACACGGAAACTAGAATTCTTTCTCATTTCGGAAGTATGAACATTTTTAATAAAATTGTTGTACCCAAAGTAAACTTTGAGATCGTACCAATACCGAAATCCTAGTGATGTGAGTATATCTCAACACCACTTTCTTTCAAAATGATTAGGTTCAACTTTTGAACCATAACCTATCAAAACAAACATAGTGTAAAACCCCAATCTATACCAACCTCTCACCGTATCCACAATTCACATTAACTTGGCTTGAAAAGTGTTGTTAATAACATTTGATATCCCTACAATGCCGTGCAAGAATAGCAAATAAATTCATAATCAATATTATGTTCATTTCTTGGTGAGAGTTGATATTCACATTAGTTTTGACTAGGTTTCTAATTATTTCGGTTTTGGGTTCGTATAAAATTCCACCTCATAAGTTCCAAACTTATATGAGTCACATGTTTATTGTCATACACGATAATTCTCAATATCTTGTTTCCCTAGAATTTATTCCAATATTGAACAATCAAGTTATTCAATTTAGAATGCCATTATTTGATCACTACAATAACTACAAATAGCTCATCAAACATACCTCAATTGCTTTTAAAGCTCCATTGGTTATAAACCATTGTCCATTCTTTGCGCACAAACAAAGAAATCAGCAACCCCATTGCTCCTCACGTCGATTAATCTCCCGCAATTTTTATTTCATTGGAAAATAAAAACTTGATCAAGTAAGTGAATTTTCACCTGTCACAATCATGTACATGTGAGCATTTGAAACCAAAAAATAAGTAAGGTATGCACTTACATAATTACTTGAAAATCAACTAATATAGTACTCCAAGTTTCTCTTAATTTTCAAACAAAGATTCAAAGTTATATAGTTATAACATCATACATATACTTATAACTTTCTATTAAGCATATTATCAAACATATTGGGTGCATTAGTTTGATTTCTATCAAGATATTCTTTTGCATTACCAAAACAAGAGTATGAAGTATAAAATCAAAACATGATTTTTAATATAGTTTCTTACGTCTCTAATCTCAAGTATCACGTCTCCTATTTTGGACAAACATACACAACGATTCTGAAATTACCAAATCTCTCAAAGTAAATATCCAAATAGGAAATTTCAAAATGGGTTTTGAAGATAAGCTCCTGATCTACAAGTTTCGTGTGACACACGAATTCAAATTTTCAACAGAAAGATAATGAAAAGTGATTTAGTCAGGACAAATTTTCTGCCCGTCAGAATTTTTCAGATACGTTATGCAGTTTTCTAAAATACTTTAAAAATATTTCTGGACTCCAAAAAATTTGAAATTTGACGTGGGTTATCCTCGTGATGTCTAATATATCCAGATAAAATTTCTATACCAAATTCATTTTCGTTAAAAAGATGCACATAAACTCTACAACATGTTAAAAACACCCGTTTATCATCAACAATATTTTTCTATGTCAAAAATTCACAAAAAAAAAAAAAAAAATTTAACCATGTTATTCCTAGTCTATCAAGATCAGACATAAATTTACTTTAGGTATCAAGTAACCTAATTCCAAGCATCTTGCTAAATTGCTAAAGAAGATTTATACCGCTCATATAATTTAATAAAACAAATTAAACAATGATACTTATCGCGTTTCAGCAATCATTTCTTTTGATATCCGTGGCAGAATAGAACGTCTTAAATTGTAGAAAAATTGCTGAATTATGCCTGCAAAATAATCACAAAAAACAAACAAAACATTGTTATGGCTGAGTCGCGGACTAGGTCGCTTTCTTTAAGACGTTTCGCTGCTCTGCCCAAGATTGTGCAAGCAGTTCTTACACCTATGATGCAAGGAATCATGGACTTACATCACGATATCTTTTTCTTTCCTTTCCAGCTGTAGAAAGGATTTGAATGAGCAGAAAGAACAGCCGAGTTCAATATCTCTTTCACAATCACTCTTGCACTGTGAGGAATGTGATACTACTACACTTCATTCTTGCTTAGAATCTCTTATAGAAAACAAATGATGTTCACATATTGTTTTCAATTTGTTTTTCTTTGAAAAATTTAATCACAAAACTCCACAATATGAAACCAAAGATAATGGTGTAGTTAACACCATTCACAAAAATATTTCCTTTGAAAACACAAAACATAAAGAAGAACTCAACTCTCTCGATTTGTTTTTCCAACCAAAATCTCTTTTTATATTAAAAGGCTTTAACATAATTTAATCATATATAATTATGGTGTAGTTAACACCATTAACTCCACAATATGAAACCTCAAAATTATAATGGTGTAGTTAACACCATTAAAAGCAGAAATATGAAACGGTCAAATTAATTATACCAAAATTAGTTTTCATTTAAGAAGCTTAAATGCTATTAAAAACTTTCTTTTTATTTATTGGAAAATAAATTTATGTTTTAAATATATATTACCAACATAAAACAAGTAATTTCAGATGCAATACATGAGATCTCGGTCTTGTCCTGAGATTTGGAAGATCTCGATAATACAGATGAGCACATCTTATCACTTCGATTGCTTCTTCAAAATTTATGATAATATGATGGAAAAAATGCCCCACGTATGATGGAAAAATGCCTCATATCTTTGGGTACAGGTTCGAGTTCTTGGGGCCACATAATTTCGTTTCAATCATTTACACCACGAATCAATAATTTGTTTTCTTCTGTATCGATTTTCAAGAGAAATTAACTTCCACATTTCGTCCACACAGTATGTACCTAATCAGATAACATCTTCACCTAAAATCAATACCATGTCGTTTCAGAGCCTCCCCTCCTGTAGGCGCTTAACTTTTTTCTTCAAGATGGAGACCCCACCTCTCTAAATTCATTAGTTAAAGTGGGTCTTCCGCGATATACATGAATTTCACTTATCAAGAATACTACAAAAAGTTATGGAGCAGGAAGCATCATCGTTGAAACTAAGAAGATGACTTTTCAAAGATGTTTCATAGAAAAGTCATCTTATTGGTTTCCATGATAATTCAATTTTTAAAGAGTTCTAAACAATGTTCTTGATCAAGATTCCTGCTCCAAAACTTTTTGTAGTATTCTTGATAAGTGAAATTCCTGTATACGGCGGAAGATCCACTTTGGGTTGCAGGAACAATTGTTGCACAGTTAGCTGGACATAAAAATGATGCCACTGATATTCGTTCTTTGCCAGAATTCACAACAGCCCGATGCCAAACGCTTTTATATCTTCCATTGCTAAGTGCCTGCAATTATCCATCATTTTCTTATTTGTTAGAGAAACCATGCAGTTGGTTCGTCTTTTTTATCTTTAAGGATAGCATTCATTGTTTACCTGTAGCTGGTCACCAATATTGATAACGAAAGCGCCAGGGTGCGGATTTACTGCCATCCACTTATCATCTTTGAAGACTTGTAAGCCTGAGACTTCTCCATCTTGAAGAAGGATGGTGAGCGCATTTGGGTCAGTATGAGCTGGAAGACCATAAGTAAGGTCAGGTTGAGGACAAGGTGGATAGTAGTTTATGGCCATATGTTGCTCTTGATCTCCCAACATCTTCTCTATGTAATCTCCTTGTAAATCTAAGCTTTCTGATATTGCTTCCAGTAGTCTAAAACCAAGTGCTCTAACTTCTTTGCAGTATGTACTCACAACATCCCTACATAATTAACCAGATCAAATGATTTATAAATTAAATTCATATTAGCACTTGAAAAACTTTAATTAATTAGATACATATATTATACCTTGGTTATTTTGTAAGGTCACAAAAGTGGCCCTAAAGTTTTCTAGCATAAAATTTGGTTTTAGCACAAAGAAAAACTTGGACGAAAGGGCACGGCTATTACCCCTGTACTAAATCGATGGAACCCGTAATCCACTCAAGTCATACTCCTTAACTGTTATTCCCTACCATCTAGAAGTACAGCTCTAACGTGAAACACACTTTAGGAATTGAAGGCCAAAAGCAAGAAAATGACATACATTATCCTTATCACCGACTTATTCCTTGGTCAGACTCTACACGACAATAAAACCTTCCAGAGAATCGACCAACTGTGGCCACTAGCTATTAATTTGAAAAGTTGTACTTGACCAATGCCAGAGTTGCACAAGGCAAATCAACACAATCTCCGTTACCCTGTGGACGTGTCGACCATGTGTCCACACATATCAAAAGGCTTAATGAGAAGAGAGAATACAGGTTCTTTGTACTTACTTGAATTGTGGAGGGGATGAAGGCCAATCTTGGACAAATTTATCAAGAGGGTGACAATGAAGTCTAAGATAGTCTCTCCAATTATGAACTGTTTCTTTCTTCACGTTAAAACTAGTCGATAATCTCATTGTTTTTGTTGGATCATCTGAATAATATTTCAGCTTTTCATCCAAAGGTAGTTTGAAGAATTCCCGTGCAATCTTTATCATCTTCTCCACTGATTCTCCTGATATCCCATGATTTATTACCTTATAAAAACACACACACACACACGTATTGTTTACTGTTTTTCAAATGAGATACATACAAGTAAGACAGTTTATTGATATTATGTATTCATGCTTTACTATCGATGAAATATCGAGGCATGCATTGTTTATTCCATCAAATATAAAACATGTGCATAAAACTGCACATTGGTGGGCTGGCTGGCTTTCTTCGATGACAGTAATTAAGATTATGCACAAGTGCACTCATATCAGAGACTTGATCAGTGTTTATTACTGGCCATGATCAAAGGACAACATACATGGTTATACAAGGGAGAACTAAAAGAAGATATTTCCTGCCTGCGCGCGCCATGTTTCTTAAGAATTTGAAATGAAATTTCTAGAGAAAAACACTTGCTGATACAGAAGGAAACAATAGTTGAGATGATACCTGAAAGAACCCAAAACTCGGCAGGCTTCGCCAATACGGTGAACAAGTTGGGTGCGGTTAGTGCAACATAAGTCGATGATGGGTATGTCCGTGCAAATAATCACTTTAGAGAGGTTGGGTCTCTCAGATTCAGGTCTAATATAATTTTCAGGTAAACTTGAATATTGGACTCCTGAAGAAATAAGTTTTGTGTCCATGGAGTACTTCTTATGGAGAGAGAGAGATGGAGAATTTTAAGGAAGAAGAAAGAAACTAATTAAATACTATTAACACTGGGTGGCAAAGAATGTAAATAAGCGAAGAACGGGTTGACGCTGCCAATGAAAACTGAAGTCATTTTTTCGTCGGTCCTTAACGACAAGGTGTTCCCTTGCCTATAACTCTTAATATATGAGAAAAAATCACCTCTTCTCGTCACTGATGACGTGTTTGTGTACATATGTCAGCTGATTTGGACAAAATTGTACTTCCCTAACGTGTGATGTTTTAATATTCAGTGGTTCTGGACAGACCGCCCTTTGAACCACAGGCACATGAATAGCTACCCTGTCCTGCTGGGAAAAATAGGGTCCGCTTTGGACAAAAAATGAAAAAATGTAGGTCGGTAATATTGTTTTATATTGCCTTTCCCCTTCCACCATCCTCCTGTTCTTGCTTTCTTCTTTTTCTTTGTCTTTTTTCTTCTCGATGTGGATGGTGATATAATTCTCCTCTACATGGGGGAGTCATTTTACAGGCGTAGAACCAATACAATTAGCACAAAATGCAACATCAAAATGAAATAATTGATCAATCATTTCAGCGGTTTAGATCTACTTTTTAAGTTTTGTTTTCTTTTTTCCTTTTTTAAAATGAAGGAGAGCTTCGAGGATTCACTTTTCCAAATAAAGATCTCCAACTTACAACAAAATCATGGTTTTCATTAAAAGATTTTCAAGTTTACATCCCTCTCTGCCTGGGAAGAAAGAAACAAAAAATAGCACAGGTGAGACCAGTAAAATAATAGACTAAAATTTAGAACTAATTCCCTCTTATAATTAAATATTAAAGCCATTGCCATATGTTGTGTTGTACAAAAGATACAGTACAGGTGAAGTGATGATATCATCATCCCTCCTGCTCTACTCTTTTTCTTTCTCTACTTCACAGAAACAGAAAAAATCTGAAGCTCAAAAGGAAGAGCAGAGAAACATAAACATAAAATCAAATTAGAGCCCTCCCTCCCTCGAATCAGTGTAAATAGTAAATACTAATAAATCCCCGTTAGACAGCTTTGTCAAATCAGGACCCTAGGGTATAGCTTCCATAGTGTATAACTTCATTTTTGAATCATAATTTCAACTATCAAAGGCATTGTACAAAAAGACCAATAAGTTAGACAGAATTGTTAAGGACCGCGGTGGAAAATCATTCAGGCTTTGCTTGGGTCAGAACAACAGAATATTAAAAAAAAAAAAAAAAAAGTAGGTGACATGAGGATATTGACCTCAATAATGCCTCACATTTGTCACATCAATTTCCGGATTGTATTCTCCATGGGCGGCACACAGAGTAAGAAATAAAAAATTTAAACCATTATTCTCAATCAAGTTAGGTGTATTTTAAGCAGATCTTGGAATTAGAAACTACCCGTTATCCAATAAAGACCTAAGAAGCCTGAACCTCCTCTATAGACGAACCTTTATGCACGGTGAACTTAAAAGAGTTCCCGGTTTTAACATCTCTACCAAGGTTTACAATTATGTACTTGACCTAAGCGTGAGTAGCAAATATAAAATAAAAAACTAAGAGAGAATTAATGAAAACCCTTCCAATCTATCTGGTCAGCAAGCTCCTCAGAATAATCTTTATCTTCAGATTGGATGCATGATTAACCTCTAGTTTGGTGTCGGCAACCCGTGGAATAAAATGGACTAACTAGTTACTCCCGAATCCAGACAATAGCAAAGCTAGATAGCTCAACACCAATTTGAAAACAAAGAAATAAAGCTGATAAAGACGGTAAACTAGATAGAGGGACACATTTCATACATATTCCAAACTCGAAATATTCAGAAATAAGGCAATAACCTCAGGTCCACACATCTAGTCTTTATCAGGGCAGAAAGTTAGACAAATCAAACCATTAAATGAGACAATAACATTATAATACACACAAATGGAAAGTTCAACTAATTTCTTCTAACTCAATGAAATGATGTTTCAGAGGAAGAATTCTCTATCATATTCTAAATGATAAATAAAACTGGTTGAGAATGCAACACCAAACACATAATTCATGAATAAGAAACTAAACTTACCAGTATCAACATCATTAAGGCGATTCAAGTAAACTTGAGAAAACAATGTATGTTGAATATCATTTCCCCAGGGTTTGCTTACTAATTTGCTGCCTAGAATAGATTCAGCTGGTAAACTAGTTAAAATGTCCAGAATGATCTCTTCTGGGAGCATATTATACTTCCCCATTAAAACTCTAGGAGAAAAGATTTGTAGCTACGGTTTAATAAGGTATGGGGTTTGGCACTGGATTTCGTGTATAGACTGCACTTGACTGGGTGATTGATAAATTAAAATGGCTCTCTTTCTTTTAGATTCAGGGAAATGGATAACCTTGCATTAACACCGCACTATGGGCGGGGTTTGTTTGTTTACATGGAGAAAGATATTTCATTCCAGAATAGAAAATCCCAAATAATGAATCTCTACAGCGCTGATGTGGCAAAATCAAAGTCTTCCAGTAAGAACAGCTGGAGTTTAAGAATTGTGAGCTCAAATTAACTACAATATACAAATAGTTTCCGTAAGGTTGTGCACTTCAAAGTGAAATACCCTCTCAACCTGCATTTAGCTAATTAGCTAATCATGTTGCATCTAAAAATGCAAGCTAGGAAAGCTTGCAATATGCACACTTGAATCACAGGAAGATGATACGCAACAATGATGGCACTTGGCTGGTGGTCGCATCATTGGCACAACAACATCAGAAGCATGCACCATTTGTTGGCGTTAGCTTTATGCTTTTCTAGAGACAAGGACCCTTTAGTCTAGGAAAAGCCATAGGCAGGTTGGTTGGTTATGCCAACTGCCTAACATAAAGTAAATCTGTAAATGCTACGTAGTTATTTTGTAAATAGCTTTTGTAAGGCTACATAAAGCCAGACCTTCGAATGGTCTCGGTATCCAATACAAAGAGAGTTTTGTGTAACCCCAAGGGTGCAGCAATAAAAAGACTAAGGCACAGTTTAAAGCTAAGTTCTGTTTTAGGGCATTGTCCCTTTGGTTTGGCATAACGTTCATGCATCAACTGTGAAGTTTGTGTGTTTGAATAACGAAGCGTGAATGATGGTGAGCAGAACCTCTATTTAGTATGGAATGAATAATTTAACGGTGGGTTGTATATCTAGTCACAGAAAAAGTAAACTGTTTCTAGACACTAAAGAAAGTGTACCTATTGTAATTTCAGTTTAGATTATAATATAAAAAAGAGATGTGTAATGTTTTCACAAGGAAGCTAACTACTGGGTTGAACTACAATATTAAACAAGTTGAGATAATGAATAGAACAGGTAGCTCGAAAGTTGATCCTGCCATTTCAAATTTAACCGCAGCTAATTGGCTTAGAGGCCCGGACTAATTTGATGACATTAAAAGGGCAACCAGATATCAAAATATGTTCATAAAGATAAGCACAGAGACAAATAGACGAGAATACCTTGGAAAGCAACCTCATCCAGGCTTTTTCTGACAAACCCTTTTGAAACTGGAACTCCACTGTGTGAGCACTGAATTGATGTGTTGCCAAGGACACTACAATGGATAGCAAGGTAACCCTCGATTCTCAGTTCCTGTACAATTTAAGTTCCAAAATTCCTTAAATGTCTATCAAGTTAACTACTCTAGCTGAACAAAGAAATGCCTAAACTGCAAAGTAGTTACTCAAAAGATTCAAAAAATATAATAAAAAAGAAAAGAAAAATCTAGGATGGAGTACAAACTAAAAGGCTAGAACTTATTGGTAATGCTATTCAGAAGGAAATCTCCATCCAATAAGTTATTCAAATCAAAAATCCCATTAGCAGTATCTAAAACTACGACTTTCACAAATCTTTTCTCCTATATTTTAAGAAAACTAATTCCTTGGTAGAAAAGGCAGAAAAATATACCTTCTCTGTTGTTTGCATTCATAAGTATACAAAACTACGAGTACTTGCATCTAGATATTTTCTGTTCTGCTATGAATTTAGTGTGCCAGACTACCAATACAGACCACTCGAGTTGCAAATCATGATAATTGAAGTGTAACTCTCAAGAGTGGTGAGAGAATATCAACAAAATAGAGAACATCACAAGTAGACACTTACGGAGGGAAAATATTATCAGCCCATTGGCGAAGCCAGTCTGTAGTTAGCCAGAAGTACGGTTCTTCAACTGCAGGAACATGAGCTTCTGAGAGAATTGAACTCACTTCTCGTCTTCATTCTGCAATTCCCACTATCTCTCTCTCTCCTTTTGTGCTTGTAATTTTGGCAAGTAGTGACATACGAGTATATGACTCGTTTAATACCTTTATCTCTTCAAAGAGATGAAGTGGGAAAGACTTATTGTCGTGTTGAGGCACTGGCTCACTACTTATTTCTGTATCTCTGAAGGCGTTCTCTTTGCTTCCTGTGATGCTTTGACGATGATGCATGAGCATGTATGCATCAGCTGATGAACGTCTTTGCATGGCAACCAGTATCAGCAGCTGAAGATGGTAACTGACAACCATAGACATGACTCCTGTGTTAAACAACCATTTTCTCAGAACATGTGAGCTTTCAATTTATGTCAATGGTTGTCAATTACTATCTTCAGCTTTCCATCATTCCACAGTTCGTTCATCCTTAATAATTGACACATAATGCCCACTGTTCATACCAGTTCCCTTATAAACAAGTATAGCTGACACATCATATAAGTCTGACTAAGATGACTCATACAATTTGTGCTCCATTTGCAGTTGCCCAGGAAAACTGTATAGAGCTGTTATTTTCTTCTTTGTGGTAGTCTGCAGATGCAACTACAATGATATCAATCCAGAAGATATTAAACAATATACAGACAGCTCAAAATAGTCAAATACAAGAAAGCGAAAAGGATAGCAATTTGGTTACATCTGTGCCATAAGCATGCTATATGGGAACGGATGATTGCATAACAGTTGCGCATGAGATGCCTATGACTTTTATTACTTTTGAAAAGTTAGTATAAGTGAAATGGTGGATGGAATCTGTATAAAGATATCTTCCTGTAATGGAAAGACTGAATTAGTAACTGCCCTGCCTATAAAAATTCCACCCACAAGACACAATATGATTCCACTACGGTGCCACAGACTTGCAAGCTGATTCTAAGTAGACGCTCTTTTTCCTTGGCTTCCAGAAAAAACTGATTATCCTTGACCTTTTTTATTTAGCTTACAAAAAATTTACAGTAGATTACTTCCTTGTTCACTCAAATATCAAAAAGCGTCAAAATAACTTTGGCCGTGAAAACGTAACAAGTCAAAATGGTATAAATGTTTACTAGTACATGTCGGCAGACAGTGAGGCTTACATTGCACAAATTTCTTTCAGACAAATAACTATACTCACTAGACATTGCCAAACCAAGCATGATGAGAACATTAGGTAAGTATGGACACTCATCCAAACTAGCAAGTGCTGACTGGTTTAACTTCACTCTCCCTAAATAGCATCACCCCATATACAGACAGTCACAAGTTTCTCCCCTCCAGCGTTTGTAATTTTACTGATATCCACTATTTACCAATGCTCTGGATACTCTAGATTTCCTAACAAAAAAATGAAATCTGGACACTCAGGATTTCCTCGCAAATGTATAAATTTTGGATATTCTGAATTTGTTAACATGTTCAAGTTGAAAAGGGTTCTAAAATTGATTAAATCAGCCTCCCTTTCTGAGAAGCTAGGTATCGTTAGATGAAGAACCACACCAAACTCATTTCCTTCAATAAATTACTCTGATGTATAAAATAACAGCAACAGGATACTGACCTCAATAATGCCTCACCTCTCTCACATCATTTCCTGAACTGTATTCTCCATAGCTAATGAATACACCAAAGCAGCACTCCTCTTAGGAACTACTGTGGGTTGGCGAAGTTTTCGTCATTATCTAATAGCAGCTCTATATGCACGCTGAACTTAAAAGTGTGCCTGGTTTTAACATCTTCTACCAGGTTTACAGTTATGTACTTATCATATACAGGAGTAGCAAATAAAATAAAGTGTAAGAGAGAATTAATGTAAACTCTTCCAATCTGGTCAGCAAGCTTTTCAAATTGGAAGCATGATTAACCTCTAGGTTGGTGTCAAGCCAGCCATGGAATAAAAATGGAGTAACTAGTGACTCTCTCAAAAGCATATATTGTGTAAAATAGTAAGAGAGAATTAATGTAATCTCTACTGTTAATTAACCTCTTCCTTGAACAAAATTAGTTCACTAGCATATGTATCACATTTGAAATTTAATTCACATCTAAACATTGATATATAGAGAAGCAGATAGCTCAACACCAATTTGAGAACAAACAAATAAAGCTGATAAAGACAGTAATCTAGATATGAGGGATTCATTAAGGTTCTGAAATAAGGCAAGTAGCAGGTCCACACAGTTCATCCAAGTTCTTTATCAGGGCAGAAATTTAGACAAATCAAATCATTACATGAGACAATAACATTATAATACACACAAATGGAGAGTTTAACTAATTTCTTCCAACTCTATGAAATGGTGTTTCGGAGGAAGAATTCTCTATAATATTCTAAATGATAAAACTGGTTGAATATGCAACACCAAACACATCACTCATAAATAAGAAACTAAACTTACCATTATTAACAGCAGAATCAACATCTTTAAGGCGATTCAAGTGAAAATTGAGAAAAACGATGCAACATTTCCACAGGATTTGCAGTGTAGATCAGATTTATCTGGTAAACGAGTACAAATGTCTGGCATGATCTCTTCTGGTAGAAAATTAATCTTCCGCCTTGAAAACCGAAGTTGAGAAGGAGAAGAGATTTGTAGCTAGGGTTTAAGGAGAAAGGGGTTGGGGATTTTGTGTGTTGACTTAACTGTAGGGCGTAGGGTGTGATCGATAAAAACGTAAAATGGTTCTTTTTCTTTTGGGTTCAGAGGGTTAAGGATAACCTTCTCTAGGGTTGTGTTTGTCGAATGGGGTGGTCTTATCAATTTCGTTTCCGGTCCGCGAGTTATAACCTCAAAGGTGTCACTATTCATCCACAAAAAACCCGGCAAAACAAAAGTAACACAAAAACCCAAAAAACAAAATTTTGATGAAACCAATTTTGAAATTTGGGATTTTTGTATCAATTTTTTAAAATTTGGGGTTTTTGTATCACTTTAGTTTAAGATGGAGTTTTAATAAATCCCAACATTTGAGTGGGGTTTTGTACCACAAGTTTGATCACCTTGGGTTTTTATGACTAGTTTTGTTTCCTATTTGTAAAGGGTCATTTCCTTTGTGGTCTTATCAATTTCCTATTTGTAAAGGGTCATTTCCTTTGTGTCTAAAACCTATGTTTTTAAACCCGGATCGGACCGACCGGTTCGACCGGTGAACCGGTTACCCAGTAGGAAAAACGGGTTGGGTCACCTTTGACCCACTAATCTGTTAAATAAACCGGTGAACCGTCTGGTCTAACCAGTGACCCAGGTTTTCCCGATTCACCCGTTGTTTTTTTTTTTCCTTAATCTTCTTTGTCTCTGCTAGGGATGGCAATTTGCCCCACCCAAACGCATCCCCGTGGGGATCCGCCCCTATGGGTTAGGGTTTTACCCGTATAAACGGGAAACGGGGCGGGGTACGGGGAATCCCCAAAAGTAGTGATGTGGGGATGGGGTGGGGATGGGATTCAAGGTCCCCACCCCATACCCTCCCATACCATAACCTATTATATCTGATCGATGAACTTTTTTGGAAGATAACGAAGAAGATCATGATGAGATGATTAACATGGAGGAAGATGATTAATAATGAGGAATTAAGAAGTAAAATGAACCATAATACTTAATTATGGATCAATTGTCTCCTTTATTTTTCGGTTTTAGTTGGTTAGTATAAACTTAAAATTTTAAAATGCACTGCTTAGGTTAGTATCATTCTTTGAACCATTATAATTATTCTTTGAACGGGCCCCTAGCTCAGCTGGTCATCCCCGTTCCCCAAAGTTTAATGCGTTCCAGGAGGTCCCAGGTTCGAGTCCCCAATGGCGTAATATTGCAGGAATTAACATGGAAGGTAGTGTTAGTTTGCCCCCCTTGTGACACAATCTCGGCCTCCCTCCCGTCGTTTCGGCTCCTTGGCTAGGTTACCCATGAGGCTCGTTGGTAGGTTAACACAAAGACCTGTTCAATTAATGTAGTAGTATGTCGTTGGAGCTTAGCTTGTTAGGCTTCCAACTAGTTTCATGTAATAATATTTAAGTAATAATAATAATAATTATTATTATTTACAAAATTTTAAATATTTATTGTAATGTTATGGTAACCCATGGGAAACCCATCCCCTACGGGGATTCCCCATACCCGTCCCTGCCCCATTCTTATGGGGAACGGGTAGGGGATGGGTTTTGGTTTTTTGAACGGGGTACTCTGCGGAACTAAACAGTTTCGGGGGTAGTTTTCAAAATTCAGCCGAGAAATTAAGGTTTTTTAGATTTTAAACCTGGATTGATTGGGGGCCATACTTTTTAATTGGGGCCAAGCACTAGAGGACAAAAAAGGTCACCCAATCCTAATTTGGGTCATCCCTTATAAAAATTCTTTCTAAATGCCTAAAATAGCCTTGAGTGATTAGTATTAAGAGTTAATGAAGTAGATTAGTGTGTTTTAGTTTAGTTTAAAATCAGGTTTTGGATTAAATTTTTGGGAAATTTAAGTTTTGGGTATTTTTGTTTTGAGAAGAAGAAGAGGGGTTTTGGGAGGAAAAACTAGGGTTGTTTATAAATGAGTGATTCAAGTGGTGGGAATGAGGTAGTTGAAGGTTCAAACAATAACCATGAATGTATTGATTGTGAGATTATCTCTAATAATCCTATGGATTGGATGTTTGATGAAGAGATGTTAATGGAGGAAGCCATGAATAATGGTGGAAATGGAGATCCTACTCCTCAAAATGAAGGAACCGATACTCCAAATGAAGAACCCGCACCTCAAAACAATCAGGTAAACCTCATATACTCTTGAAATTGTCTGAATGGTGCTCCAAGGGGTCGATTGATGGTCACTGTATAAGTCGTCAGTGTGAAAGTCGTTATAGTCGGGGGTTGGATTAATTAACGACTCTTAAAGGTCGTCAGTGAATTGAAACTACAGATGACGACTCAAACCTGCAACTTTTCCAGGTTATGAAAAATCGTTGGGGGCGTGTGATAAACACTGACGACTCTTTATGCTAGGTCAAAAAGGGTCGTTAATGTTTTTTGTTTAGAGATAAACGACTCTAAACCCAGAACTCTCAGTAAATAAAACACTTAGAGTCGTCATATATGTATTCATATAAGATGACGACCCTATCCCGCCATTTCAACTTTTAAGTAGAGTCGTTCGGTGTTTTATTTAATATAATAACGACCCTTGCGCTGGATTATGATAAATTTTGACTTCATAGAATCATTTCCTTGAATCGTAAAAAGCATACATCTTTCATAGCGATACATTGAAGGAAATGAAATACAATAGATAATAACGGTGCACTTATACACTTAATCATAAATGGCGTAATTATACATGGTGCCTTCCAAGATAAAGTAGCAATCGTCGAACTCAAACTTCTTCCCACGAAGCTCCTCGTAATAGCCATACGCCTTCCTCAACTGAAAACGCAAACATACTCGGTTAGTATTGTTGAAAGCTTTGGATAAGTTTTACCTCTTGTTTAAATACATACTCTCATAGCACCCAACATATTGGGCATGGCTTCCCTTACGGCCTTGATTTCTCTTTTGAAAACTTCACACTCGAAGAATATCTCCTCGAATCGTTCCTTGACGAGTTTCAAAGACCTTGAGTTGCAATTTCCGTCTAACGCCACAAAAACGATGAATACACGGTTCCACCAAGCATCCGATGTTTGATCAATGTCTTTTCCTAGATCTTCAAAGTGGTTTGTGACTGTTTTCCAAGCTCTCACAATAGCACAATTCTCTTCCTCCGTGTAAGTACTAGTCATGGTGTTTCCTCTTCTTTTCCTCTTGGATAATAAATGTATGAGAATGAATGTGAAGGTTTAGAATTATGGTTTGGGTAAAGAATGTGTGAGGTATGGGTCTCTATTTATAGAGATTAAGGACCCAACAATCATTTTTTTGAATTTTTAACCGTTGCCCGACTCAACCACATTTGGTGAATTCAAAATTCACATTAACTGCATTAAGGATCGTCATTATGTATATTAAACAAGTGACGACTCTTGATGATAAAAAGTGTCGTTAATGTGTTATGTTTCCTGAATGACGACTTTACCGTCAAAGAGTCTCTGTGTCAAGTGACCTTTAGAGTCGTTAATATGTTCTTCTCCATAAATGACGACTCATGCCAAGAATTTCAAACAATCTTTAGAGTCGTCACTTTTGCTTTAACGAATCATGACGACCCTTTATGAACTATAGTTATTGCACGATATTTGAAGTCATGTGTTTTATTGAATCCAGAAAAAACATACATGTAGTTGAAATAAAATAGAAGGAAAACACATAAAATTGTTCAATACATTGCCATAGAAAATCTATACGAGTTTAATTATATTGGGCGAATTGCCATTCAACTTCCTCCAAGAGAGTGTAGCAGTCCTCGTGCAAAAACTCATGGCCGTACTTTAATTAGTATTGGCTCCGACCCAAAGTATCTTGGAAAAACAATTTTTAAATAAGTTAGCGTTGTTGAATAATGATAACCAAATAAAAAAATTTTGATGAAAGGCCTATTGATTCACAAACTTACTCTATTCATTCGAGGTTCATTCGGCATAGCGTCCTTACGAGCTTTCAATTCGTTTCTTAGCAGTACGCATTCATTGTATAAATATGCGTACCTTTCCTTATTTGTGGGAGCGTCCTCCCGTAACGATTTCCGCTTAGTGCTTTGAATACCTTAAACACCGTTTCCACCAAGCATTGGTGTTTTGATCATGCCCAAAGTAAGGCCCTCTTGTTGGGTCTTAGAATTCTCGCCACCCATTGCGCTTCCTCAACGGAGTTCTTTGTGAGAGTGGTGTGTGCGCTAACAATAGCAACATCTTCTAGATTATTGAACGGAGTTGGAGCCATTTTTAGTGTTTGAAAGTGATGGGTGACTGATTTAGGAAGATTGAAAGTGATGGGTGAATAAGTTTGGAAGAGATAGGTCTCTATTTATAGCAAAAATGTACCCAACTGGCTAGTTTTAAATAAAAAAAAAGTTATACCTGTAACTGCTCCTACTAGTCAAAGTTACCGTTGATTTTCAAATTCTCTCCACTTAGTTCGTCTAGAGTCGTCAAGCTATATATATAAATAACGACCCAAGGTGAAAATGGGCGGCATGGTTTATATTTGGGAATGTAAGTCGTCACAATATAAAGAGGGTCGTCATTTGTCGAGGAATGGGTCGTTGTTAAAAAATAATGTTGACGACTGTTAGTGTCGTCAACTTATGTAAATAAAGATGACGCATTGTTAGGGTCGTCATTTTTACATCTCGAAATTAACGATTTCTGAATGATATGTTTTTCTTTTCTATGTAGTTGGTTGTACGGGCGACTCTCAACTTTGAACCCGTCTCTATTATCGGTCCTGATACCTCCCAACACTATATATGACCGATTTGGTACGTTTTTAATGTTTGAATCGATGTATATCTTTATGAAAATTGTTTAATTAGTGTTGCATCATGAACGTGACATTGGTTTTAATGTAGACGTGGGAGACAAAGGTCAATGTCAAGGAATGGATTATTTCGAAGGAAAAGAGAAGATGTGCGTAGTTGTTCAAAGCAAACACGTTGATTATAAGCAAATGGAGATGGTATGCGAGAGAGCGGGGATAAGGAAGAAAGTCACAAAGGTAAGAACTACAAGTATGAGAAGAAGACGACGAGGGTCTACAAAACTTCACAAAGGGGATAGGTG